>JAOXOE010000405.1:44215206-44233584 GCA_028565055.1 Phoeniculus purpureus
ACACAATACTCCAGATGTGGTCTCACTAGTGCAGAGTAGAGGGGGAGAAGAACCTCTCTTGATCTGCTAACCACCCCACTTCTGATCCACCCTAGGATGCTTTTAGACCACATCCACTGCTTTGTCATCATGTAGCCACCTGTTTATGCCCTCATAAAAGGCTGTCAGGGCGGTCAAGCGTGACTTCTTTTTAGTGAAGATTGACCGTAGTAACCCTCTTGTCCTTGATGTGCCTAGACATAGCATCAAGGACAAATTATTCCATGACCTTTCTGGGAACGGAGGTGAGGCTGGGTGTCCTTTTTCTTACAGAATACTTTTCTCTCTTACTGTCCTTGAATTCTTACTTGTATTGTGCCTTAGATGTAGCCTGATGGGTGGAAGATGCCCTATTCTATACATGCTTTGTCCAGAACACTTTTAGTTGGTGAGAGGTGGGGGGTTCAATCCTTCAGGTAAAGTAAAGCATTTTAAGCTTCTATATAGATAATGTGGATGGTGCTAAATCTTCCGCTGCCTTTTTCCTGACACAGCATCTAGTTTTGCAGTTGATCTCTGAGGGTTCATGCTAGATGCTCAGGCATTGAGGTACTCCAGATTTTGTTTGGATTGGTACAAGGCCATGAAATGTTTTAGCTCGAAGAATTTGTTAATATTTATATGGGAGCTTTTCCCAAGTGTGAGGGAGCCATCTCGCAGCAGTGAGCTCTGAGGTGCTTCCTTGAAAACACCACTGGCGTTCTGGTGGAGTCTGTCTTCATAGGTTTGAGAAAACGTAAGTTAATCCTTACTGAGCGAGAGGCAGAAGTTTCAGAGTGCAGTCTAATAGTGTGTGTTCAGTGTGAGATAGAAGTGGTGGCACACAGGAACAGGGGTGAAGTAGTCAAAAGGTAAGACAAGTAATGTTATAGTAGCATGCTGGAGGCTCTAAAAGAAGGTCTGTATTTTCAAGTCCGAGAGGAAACCATGCAATGAAATAATGAAATTGCCTGTTAGTAACAGCCTGGATTAGAGTTTCAGTTGCATATGAATTACAAACTTTTGAATCAGCACTGTTTAGACCTAGCTTGAACGTGAGCACTTACAGGCTTGAATCTAAAATTGGCTCCAATGTTAGAAGCCTAAGTCATAAACATTATGACAACGTCTCTGGTGACCAAGACTTAATTTTATCTTTCCTATTGCACAGACACATACTAAATTTCAGCTAAAATAAAGGAAGAAGCCTACGGTCAAGGTTTGTCCTCAAGAGACTGGTATTTTACTTTGCCTCAAGTCAATCAATAAATTAATCTAAGGTCAGTCACTCAGCTGCTGCTAAACATTTCTCACAGAAGCTTTGGAGGAGGATAAGAAGGCAAATTTGCAGATCCTTCTTTTGCATAGACATAGCAACTATCACAGACATTGCTTTAGGTTTGGAGAGATGTTACTGTACCAGTTCCTGGTTCCAGATTACTGAAATCTGGAGGCATTTTTTTGTGTACAGTGAACAAGTCTAATTTTAGCAGAAGTTGATTGTCCCTGTATGAGAAAATCTCTTCTTGTGGTAGATAAGTCTGTTTTCACAACATATTTTCTTGGGGAATATAGAGAACCTGGCTGAAGGAAAATGTTAAGGTATGGAAGGTTTCTTGCAAAAGGTTCTCGCACAGTAGAATCACAAATCTGTGGTGCATAAGGGAACTCTAGCATAACTTGTCCTACCTTTGCATTGAAGCAGAGCTATTGACAGCACAAGGATGTGCCAGCTCTGGCTTTGTTTACCTGATTTTGGAGATCTCCAAGGTACTGCTGGATACTGCTGACTCATATTTGTCTGGCACCCACAGCAGTAATTCACAGTACTTCTTCAGCAGGGCTGCATTCTGTTCTTGGTTTGTACTGATTGTGGCATCTTTCTGGCCCACGATTGCACTTCTGTACTACTTACAGGTGCCCTTCTGTTGGCTCCGTTTTCTAGTTTATCAAGGTTCCTTTGAGTTGAATCTCTACCATGTTGAACCCCCTTTCCAAGCTTGACATTATCCTTGTATTTGCTGTAGATGCATTCTGTCTTTTCCTTCAGTTTACCGATAAAGATATCAAACAATAACTCCTCCTGGGGCTGATTGCCTTGTTTTATGCTACCAGCCAAGCCACTGATTTAATCTCTTTGGTCTTAGTGGTGCAGCCAGATTTCAGCCCATCTAACCCCTGATGCCGGTCATGCTTCCTCATTTTTCAAATGAGATCACTGTGGGATGTGGTGCTTTGTGCAAAGTGGAGTGTTTTGCCACGTGAGAGTGGGTTGGTCAAGCATGGTTTGTGCTCAGTAAGGCTGTACAGATATCTTTAGCATGTCTTCTTGTGCTTCTGTGTCTTTATACTTTAATTTGAGATGCTGTCCTGTTAGTAAATCCTAAAAGAATCACTGTGTATATGTACAGTCTCAGTGATATTAAGTAACTTCCTGCACAAGTTCCTTTTCAGTAAAAAGAAGTAGGTTTTTCCATGGATTTTATAGAGTAATTGGAAAAAACCCAAAACAGCTAGGAAATATGTCTTCATTGTTTTATCACAGAATCACAGAACACAGGGATTGGAAGGGAGCTTGAAAGATCAGAGTAGAGGAGGAGAAGAGCCTCTCTTGATCTGCTAAGCACCCCGCTTCTGATCCACCCCAGGATGCTGTTTGCCCTCTTGGCCACAAGAGCACACTGTTGGCTCATGGTCATCCTGCTGTCCACCAGGATCCCCCAGGTCCCTTTCTCCTACAGTGCTCTCCAACAGGTCAGTCCCCAACCTATACTGGTACGTGGGGTTGTTCTTACCCAGATGCCAGACTCTACACTTGCCCTTGTTATATTTCATTAAATTTCTCCCTGCTCAGCTCTGCAGCCTGTCCAGGTCCCAGCTGTAAGGCAGCACAGTCTGCTGGAGTGTTGGCCACTCCTCTCAGCTTTGTGATCGGCAAACTTGTTGACAGTGCATCCTAAGCCCTCATCCAAGTCATTAATGAATAGATTGAATAGGACTGGTCCGAGTACTGACCCTTGGGGACTCCACTAGATACAGGCCTCCAGCTAGACTCTGTCCCATTGACCACCACTCTCTGGCTTCTATAGTGCAGCAATCTACCTTGCCACCCGATCATCTAGTCTGCATTGCCTCAGTTTGGCTGCGAGGATGCTGTGTGAGACCATGTGAAATGCCTTTCTGAAGTCAAGATAGACCACATCCACTGCTCTGCCATCATCTATCCACCTCGTTATGCTCTCATAAAAGGCTATCATGTTGGTCAAGCATGACTTTCCCTTGGTGAAGCCATGGTGACTCCTGAATGACTGTCCTGTCCTTGATGTGCCTGGAGACAGCATCAAGGATAAATTGTTCCATTACCTTTCTTGGGATGGAGGTGAGGCTGACCAGTCTGTAGTTACTTGGGTCCTCTTTCTTACCCTTTTTGAAGATAGGAGTGACGAATTATATTTTTCATAATAATTTTTATTCAAACTAAACTATCACCGAAATAAGCAAAAGTCTTATAGTGAGTCAAAATCTCCTTCAGAAAACTTGATACTGCATAGCTTTATTACTGTGGTAGAGTAACTTGTGAGGGTTTGTAGACGTTTTCCCTAAAATAAACAACAACAAAGCAAAGTTCCCAGGATTTGGGAGAAGATTCGGGTGTGTAAAATACGTATTCCAGTGTAGGGGTAACTTTTTGCAAACCATGAAACACAGAGCTGTCTATTGTCATGTGTCTACTGAAGCAACCTTGCAAATTAGAGGAAAGCAGGAATTATGTGAAAACAGAACAGAATTTGCCTCTAGCGAAACATGTTTACAGTAACAGCTGCTCTCAAAGGAACTGTAGGATGTTCATAAAATAGTTTATTTTTTATCTCTATAGTTGGTAAAGGATCAAATCAATTGACTTAGATATATAGGAAGCTATGTTAGTGCTTTGGTAACAGCTACATTTTCCCAGTTGAGGGCTTTTGGATGGTTTATGAATGCCTTTGAAGACTGAAATACAGTGATGACTAATGTAACAAATCAGGGTGGTATTTGCCACGTAGACGTAGAGTTTATAATTTTTATAATTGTTTGGCTGTCTTTATAATTTTTTTTTAAAGTGTAATAGTCAGGTACTTATCTTTTGGGACTTTTGCATGTTCCATCTTATTTTAGTGACTTTTTCTGTCTTACAGGACAGCAGGTGAGGTGCCACTGATCCAAAGTAAATTCAAGTTTGATTGATTTTATTTTTATCAACTGGTTTTTTAAATCTTCTGCTTTTTTTTTCCCCCTCCATCATTCATCTGTTGTGCCCATCTTGTGTAAATGCCGTCAGCAAAAAGCTAAATCACTAAGCAAAGATCTGACTTTTAAAAAACTTAAATATTCAGTGGTGAAGCACAGGCTAGATATAGTTATGAGTGCTCCAGAATCAGCACAGAAAAAGAAATCAACTGTATTGGTTAAGTCTGGTTTCTTGACCTATACAAAATGATGAAGTTTAGCTAAAAGCTTGTCTGGTATAAAAAAACAAACAAGAAAACACAAGAACCCACCAAAAAAAATATCCCCTACCAAACAATAAACAAACACATGAAAACCTAGACACTGCAGTAGGTGCATGAATGTTCTTGTGGTTACCTGTAGGTCTCTTGAATTTTTAGTTCTCAGCCTTAACACTGCTGGTGAGTTCGTAAAAGCTGTCGTATTACATAAATCTTTATTGAGCTTAAAACAGCAGGCAGAGTTGCAACCACTTTGTCATGATACAATGTGATGTCTCTGAGAAGACAAGGTAAAGAAAAGCTCCAAACGCTGCAACCACGGAGTAGCAGTTTAAGTTTTGGTTGTTCTTCTTTTTTTTCACTTTGGGTCATCTGAACTTGTGTGATGGTGCAGCACGATGAAAGTTTGCTTGTATCCATTCAGTTTATTTGCCGTTAGAGATAACATTAGTGGGTCCCAGAAATTTTGTCAACTACTGAGTATGGGGAAAGCCAGAGTCGGAATTTATGTTTCATGCTCTCAGTCGTTTTACTCGGAAACCTCCGTAGATTTTTCAGGCTGATGTATATTGGGTGGATTTGCACATCCTCGGTGACCTTTCATACTGTGTTTCCACAGTTGCATTTAAGGACCCTGTTTTCTCACCACTGTGTGTGTGAATGCTTCACCTCAGTTCCTGAGCTTTTCCTGGGCAAATAGTTTATCTGTAGAAGACAGAGGTGCATTCTTCACAAAGAGTACATGGCACTAAGTTTGTTTTTTGACTGAATTTTTCTAATACATGTGAGATTTTTTTTGGGCATAGTCCCACTCACATTGTGAACACTGGGCACCTAATTTAGCAATTTTTATTTCATTTTTATTTTTAAAATCTCCTGCCATGGACAGAATGTTCCAGGGGTGTGTTTATCCTATCAACTTACAAAAAAGAAACATATTTCAACATCAATCTTTGTTCTTCACGCTGAAAATGGAATATCATGCTTTCTACAAGTGTTGTTACCCAATGCTGTTCTGTGTTGCCATGTTGTATGCTGACTGTGCCTTTTAAAGCATTTGTATTTTAATATGTACTACAGAAGAACAACCTATATATTCTAAGTACTCACTGAATGCGATGTAAAGGCACAGAATGGGTTGAGGACAAAAAAAGTGCGTGGATTAACAGTTATTTAACAGCCATTTAAATTAAGTTGTGATAAACAGCATATGAGATTTAAATAAGAGCATTCTGAAGGGGAGAAATAAGGTGTAGGTCTCATGCATCACTTCTGGAACCCTGTGCTGAAAGTGAAATGGCTTAATCTGCTGTGATTTAAAATATTAGTAAAGTACGTAATAAAAGTAAGGTACAGAGGTATCTGTTGTGTTATATTCTGTATTTAACGCTGTATTAGGTTTGGGTGCTGCAGTGCTTTCCATTTTCTGTAATAAATCCAGAATGTACATTCAGTGCTGTACTGCATATTTGTTGCTGCTTCTTATGACCCTTTTACGATCAGAGTCAATGAAATGAATCACTTGTAGAAGACACCCAAGGGACAGGTTCTCTATTAAGATGACTTAACAGGTCTTTCATGTCTCCGGGTTGTACAATAAGAACAAGTCTAAAATCATCTTGGGTGGAATTTCTTGGTGCAGAGAGTGTCTGAAGTGTCTTTAGTAATCTTTTCTTTTGATTTTAATTATTTGTCTGTTTGTAACAATGAGGGTGAAATATTTGGAATTACTCTAATAAACCCAGGTTGAACGCCTGTAACAGAAGCCTGTGTATTAAAATAATTGAATCTCCAAACTGGTAGTAAATTACTAGGTGTGTAAATTACTAAGGTGCCTCCAGAACAGAATTTTTTGTGCTTATGCATGAAAAATGTCCATTTTTGTCTGAAATGAACAATATTAAAGATGTTATTAATGATATGCAGCTATCATTTTGTTTTCCCTGGGTCAGTCTCTCCAAGCTGCACTGTTCTATATGTTTCCTGAATACAAGAATGTCTCACTTTTCCAAAACCAGTGTAATGACTTAGCGTCTGCAGTATTTCCACACAGGCATAATCCATCTTTATAAGGTAATTTAATTGGAGCGGATTGAACAGGTCATAGAAGTCAGATACCACTTTTAAAGGCCATACCTGGTTTTAGAGTAGCTTGGGAATGTTTCGTTTTCTTGCAACACACACCAAATACAAATTGTATTTGGACAAGGAGGATGCAGTAGCTGTGTGCTGGGTATTGTTGAAGCAGTAACTGCTCTAATTGGGGTTTTTTTTAGGTTAAGAAAAACACATCTGTCCATGTAGAGATGCATTTTGCCAAAAAGGAAACACGAGAGGCATTTGTGGAGTGTGATGCAGTTGTGGACAATGTTCAGCATTATTACACTGCAGTTTGTGATGGGAAGTAATGAAGGAAAATACCGTTTTAGAGTGCTTCATAGTTACAGCTGGTTCTTTTAGCTCTTTGTTGCTGAGAGGAACAGGGTGGATGGAAAGGACGATGTAACAAAAGGTAAAAATCATAAGTGTCTAACTCCGTTCTGAAAGCGAGAAGAAGAATCACTGAAAATATTGCAAATACCGTTTTTGAGGTCTTTTCCCGAGGAGAAAAAACCTGCTCCAGCAGGCACATGTCTATGACACCTTTGTCAATAGAAGACAGCTGAGTTAGTATGGCTGTCAATAGATGAGAAGACAGTATGTGTTTCCTTTTCAAGAAGAAACACTGTCCTTTGGAACAACTGTAAGAGGATCAATATCAAACAGTAAGGACCTTTTTTACTGCTATACTCGCTTTCTTTTTTGTACACTGAGAAAATTTATGCTGTGAGAGAGCAAACTTCTAATCATTGCAGAAATAGAAAACTGAGGTTTTTGACTGGTGGCCTCAAGTTTGTGACTTGTAATTTCAATTTCCCTTTTTGGCAATGTATTACCAGACTAATATTTGAACCTAAATGCTTCCTTGAGGATTTTTTAATGTGTGAAGTATAAACACATGAAGCTCAAAGTTTCCATGTTGTTAAAAAAATAATGTGAACTATCTCTCTAGAGATGATTATATCTGTATAAAATGCCTTTACTGGTCCTATGTAAATGCATTTAAAGGCAAGAAGTAAATACTTCGCATTTGACATAGAGCTCAAGCAAGCTTAAGTTGACCATAATAGATTGGCACTGATGCAATGTTTATATTTTATATTTTTGATGTCTTAGACCTTTATAAAGGGCCTAATTCTATTTTCATTTGTATTAGTCTCTTTAGGGATTTTAGAGTCTGACTCAGTTAAGGGCTGGGGAAAGGTTATGTTCAGCTTGCTGCTGTCAAACTGGAGTAAATGCATTAGGAAGAGACATCAAGGTGTCACAGAGTCGAAGACAACTGGTTGTTGTATTCTTCAGGGCTGTTTTTCCTATGCAGTGTGAAACCAAGGAATCCTGAGGTGCCTGTACTCATGGGGTTGGGGTTTTATTTTCCTCCTCTCTGATTTTTTTTTTTCTAAAAAAGTTTAAAACAGTTGGGTAGTAATTTGACTAAATTATTCTAAATCTGAGGCATACAGGCAGAATCACGTCAGTCTCATTTTGTTAGACATGGTGCTCCATTTTAAGTTTGTGTAATAACTGTGAGGTCACCTGAAAATTCACTGTAATGAAAATAACCTGAGAGGAAGTCTGCCTCAGTGCTGGTAGAAAAAGGAGGGCATCTGCTCTGAGTGGTGGTTTTTTTTCATAAATGAGTAAAGCTTTTTTTCCTCTGAGATTTTACTTTGAGATTTCATGTAGATTTTAGTCCTGAAAACTAGAAGAAGTACCTGTAATTTGGGGTTTGTGGTTTGGTTGGTTGTTGGTTTGTTTTGTTTATTTTTCCCCAAAGGTGGGAATACTTGATCTTTGGTTACAATTTTGGATCCTCACTAAATAAGACTGTATTTAAGTTTCTGGAAAATACTGCAGCTTGCCCAGTGATCTCTTCACATGAGAACCTTGAGTTTGAGCCTGTGGTTCAGCATCCCATATTCTTGGGGAAGCAACATGTTACTGGTTTCAGGTGACCACAAGAAATTTGCTATGTGCAGATGAGCATCGTGACATAGCCTTTCTTTGCCTTCTGTCTGTTCTTCACTAACAGAGACTCAACCTAGACTTTTCTCCATTGCCTGGCAAAGCTCCATTCACTGAAGCCTCCACTTTGCATGGGAACAGCTGCCGTTGCCCAGCAGTGGTGGCTCTGTTACTTGTCTGGCTTTCCTGGGAGTCACGGTGTGCACTGTTTTCTCACCCCTTCCCTTTCTTTGAATTTGGCTTTGTTTAGTCCTGTGGGAACCTCAGCTGCTTCACTTGCTTGAACTGCCCCGTAGCAAGGCTCTAGCATAGCTGGCAGCAAGCAATTCCTTTGATGATTTCTTTTTTTTTACAACAGCAGCAGGTTGACAGGAGACATTATACAAAGTACTTAATACATCATATTTCTTGAGTACTGTTATTAAAACTCTTATCTGCTGAAAACATAGGATCATACCTCATACTGTTGTGTGTTATGGTTCTAGAAACTGGCAGATCTTGCCTTGTTCACCTCTTGCTGTAAGTGTGATGTGGGTTATGTAAGGTGTGTGTCTTGAGGAGGTGGCAGATGCTGGGAGGAAACATGTCATAAATACTTAGACAAATTCTGAACAGCCAAACCATAACCTTTCTGATTAGCTGAACAGATTGAGCTGCTTTCTGGGGTTTTTTTGGCTCTCGTCTGTGAAGAACATGCTTCAGTTTTCTGATTGTCCTGGTGTGTTTTCTAATGATTACTGAGGTGTAGGCTCCAAGTCTCGACTAGTCTAGCAGTGGTCATTCCACCGCATACAGACTTGTATTGTCTACATTTGATATTCAAACACCAAAAGACTGCATTTTACGCACAGTAAAGCTATAGTTAAATTATTTGTTGTCTTCCCAGTAATAAGCGGGTCAACGCTCTTTAAGATGTTGTCACACAACATTTTGTCTGTGTTTCAGTGGGTCTGTCTAGACTCTGTATCTACTGTCCTGGTTGTTCAAGCATCTAAGAAAATTCAGGTAGCTTTCATACAATTTTCAGGAGAAGTACAACACCTTTACAGATGTAAAAGGGCTCTCTTGTTAAACTTGTGGGGACAACAAATTGTGACATAAAAGGTCACAATACATTTCTGAGTTTCATGGAGACATGCCCAAAGGATTGACTGAAAGGTCTTCTACTACATTCATACAGCTCCAAATGTTTACGATATGAAGACCATACAGATGTTGACACAATGTCAAAAATGAAGAATCCCAAAATTGGTCCATTCCACTCTGAAAGGTTCTTGTACAAAACTTCCTAGGGTATTTTATGACGTAAAAGCAAGTTACTGAGAGAGCTTCCTGGAGCTGTCACAGCGTTCACCATTTATGAGAGTATAATCAACCTGATTCTAGACGTTGTCTAAGGTTGTATTGAGTTAAGTTACTTTGGGCTGTGCTCTAGTCCTGCAACATATGGACACGCAACAGTCCTTTTGCTTACCTGTAGCAAGAAGTGGGCAATTATTTAATAACTAAAAACTTGGGGGGTTGTTTTTTGGAACAAAGAGAGCAGGACAGTGTGTCACAGAGCACAAGGATTTTGAGCCGTTTCACCTTACACATATCTGCTAATTAATTCTTGCAGCTCCTGCCTGGGTAGCTCAGGTACAACCGCAGAACAATAAAGCTGCTCTGCTTCTGCTGCTATTAGGCATAATTTTTATTGTAGAAATTGTAATTAAGTCTTATTACAGACACGTCGATTGTCAAGCTTATTTTAGGTCTTGAGACCATGAGAGTTGCTTTCTCATACATGTGTTGTTATATATTTGAGAAATAAAAGATGGTGTGGAGGAGGGGGTGTTGCTGGTTTGTAGCTATAGGAAATCCTTTATTTTCTGCTGTATGTACTTAGCATCTGTGCAATAGATTTTCTTTATTGCTGCTGTTAGAAGAAAGTAGCTTTCATCAACTTTGTGTTACTATTCAGGAAAAAGGTTGCAGCAGATGAATTAAATTAATGCCGTCGTTTACTTTTAATTTTGTGACTGGTTGTTCCAAGTTACTTTGGAGTGGTGAATTCTTCATTCTAATATAACTTTCAGATGGAGCAGCAGGTGTAAACTCACATCCAGTATGCAAATCCTTCTTTTAAGTAATATTTTTCATAGGAGAAAAGCCTTCTCTATTCCAATACTCAGTATCCCCTGCAATTCTTTGAATTGCTTTTCCTTATTTATTAGTTTCTTCATGTAGTTTTTCTCAACCAATTATGTCTATCAGGATTATTTAGTCTCTTTCATCTTTTCAATGTTGGAGGCTGACTTTAAATACAAGCGTCTTTAGAGGTACCATATTTTGCTGATTCTTTTCAAGCACTTTATGTTTAGAAGAGTAGGTTTTGAGTAGTTATTTCCAACACCAGTAACAAGAACAGCTCTAGTCTTTAAAACATAATGAAATTTTTAGGGGTCAGAGTTTGATGGAAAGACAAGTGTAATGCAGAAACTAATAGTTGATGTAATACCTATTATCTAAATTTCTCGCCTTTACAGAGCTTAATTTTTTATATCCTTGTAGTTAATCTATAGTTGTCCACCTCCAGCTGTAGAAACCTTGGAGAAATTAATCTTTAACTTCTGTTTCATTATCCCATTTTTAAACCTTGGTAAGCATGAAGTACCGTTAGCGTGAGAAGTGTTTAGATAAATGGCTACACGTTTCTTTTAACAACACTACAGTTTTGTTTTGTATGGATGCTTTATTTTTTTTACTTATTTAAAAGTCTTGAAAGCAATTAAAGCTCCTAATGTAGGAAAGTCCTTTTCTGAAATTCATTAGAAGTCTATGGTGGTCATCCAGGTGTATTTACAGGTTAATATCTAGTTTTTAACTACTTGCCCAGTACTAAAGACATTAGTAATAGTTGTTAATATTTGTGGGAGCAATGTTTCTGCTCCTGAAAACAAACTCTGTTGAAGAGTTAAGTTTTAAGGGAATTGGTTGCAAAAGGGAAACAATGCACTTAAGTAATACAAATTAAGTATTGACACAACAAGTCAGTTGCTTTGCTTCTGTCTTTGATACTTCAATTTCTGTTCCATCTTTCAGTAGCAAGTACGAATCTAGGAAGAATGTGTCTGAGTGAATGTGTGAATCAATTGATCTAATGTCAAATTTATAGTGCATTTGGATTTAAACAACCAGTAGATTTTTTTAAAAGTGCCTAGTGCATAAAAGTAGTAGGAAATTTCTAAAGAAGATATTTGAAGATTTAAACATAAGTACGCACATACAGAAAAAATATACTATATATGTATTAGCTAGGTTGGTTTAGATTAAAATGTTAGCAGCTGATAAGGAATAAGCATCTTCTGCTTGCTTTTAGATCATGGCTAACGTAAGGTGAGCTAGTTAGGAATCTTATTTCCATTGTCTCTCAATTGACAATTGAATATTCCATCATTCAAATCATAATTCAGTTTAATTGCTTTTTTTAAGTGGTTTTGACTTGATGTTGGTTGGACTTGATGATCTGTGAGGTCTCTTCCAACCTTGATAATTCTGTGATTCTATGATTGGCATGTGACAATTATCCTTATTACTGCCTGGTATCATCCCAGGCAGGATGTGTGCATGAGCAGGATGTGATCTGAGCAAAGACTCTGCAAAAGTGGAATAGCAATATTTTGTAATGCAGTTAAATATGAACCTTTTCTCCCTTTGTATGTATTACTTTTATGTGCATCTTATCCATATAAGATATGTTAGGAAATATGAATTTCAAACAGTATTACGCTGTTTAAAATGATTAATTTTGGCACGTGAGCATGATTTTTTTTACAGTAAAAAGATAATTCTCTTTTCCATCCTCCATTATCTTCAGATAATTACTTCTGTTTCTGAAAAACTCAAGTACAAGGAGTATTACTTCTAAGAATGTTACATAAAAGTAGGCAAGAGCTATATCTTGTTTTAGAAGACGTACTTTGTCACAACCCCCTTTGTTTTGTATAGAGTATTTGATACGTTTGACAGGTGTCAAGTTTGAAAGGGATTGTTTTTTGAAAATATGCTTTTAATAATGTGAAATCTTAACGTCACAGTCTTTTCATCAGTTTTCATATGCAGCATTAAATAGTTACTGCTATTGATGTTCCCCTAGCTATGATAATGTTTTGTTGTGTATAGAAGTAAATACTGGTGCAAAATGCTTTGTCGTACGTAATCATTCGGGAAGCTGGGCACCAGAATGTTATGTTGTTCCAATAACTCATGAAAATATTGATAGTTACTATTGCTCTTCAGATGCTGAAAAGATGCATTTAGTTAATATTACCTATTTCATTTCGGTGAAACGACAACTGAGAAGGAAGTTTCTTAGTAATTGAGACTCCCAACAATAGTTCTTATAATTGGTTTTAGGCATGGCTTTTAGTGTATAATAGGAGTCAGATATTGATCTCAGTAAAATAAAACTTTCTATGGGGATCATTAAATCATTTATTCTGTGCTGGCATCGCTGTAAGTTATTACTTAACTTGACATTGTTATAGCCAAAATTTCCTTTGAAATCATTTACTGCTCTATGGGATTTTTAACTCAGCTAATTAATATGATTATTGGTTACTTCCTAGTAATTAAATATCCAGGATGACTTTTGGGATCTTGTGCCTTTGTCCATTAATCTGTCATTTACAGTAATAATATCAAAGATGTCAGTATCAATTTAACCTTTATAGACTCACTATTATTAATTTATGCCATGGTTATTCCATGCTACAGAATGTGCAGCGAAAAGTACCTTAACTCCTGTAATCAAAAATTCCTACACACTTGATCTATTGGCAGCTGTTCATCTTAAGGATTATAAGATGTTTTATTGACTCTTAGGTGTTTGTTTTGATATCTTTGATATTTTTAATAAGCAATAGATTGTTAAGGACTGGAGTGGAATGGTTAATTCACCTCTGGAACAGTGGTAGATGCTTTGCGGCTTTCTGCACCTCTCGTGTTTCCTCTGTACGCTTCTCCAGTGTAACACACTGGGGCACACAGAGCCCTTTATCAGTAGCAGTCCAATGCAAAGAAAAAGTAAAGAAATGGTGATTTTATGCATGACTGAGTTTGACCTATGAAACTTCTAGAATTGCATAGACAGCTTATACCATATAGTATTAGATAACTACTTGTACGTAGATGTAAATTGAGTTGTGTCAAGGATTTATTTTAAGAAGGAAAGTTGTACTTAAAAAAATGTTTACTTTAAATTGCCAGTAAGTGTAGCTTCTAAATAAAACTAAATACTGTGGGGGGTGATTAATGCATTAAGTCTGAGGTTGCTCTGTTTGCCTTACACAGAAGTCAACCATATCCTTAGTGTTTAACAGCAGTGTTCCACAATATTACTGTTTGACTCTTTATGTATTGTGCAATAAACAAATTATGCAAGTCTGCAGATTTCCAACCTTAATATTCTCATTTCCTTGAAATGCATTTTCTGGCTGCTATAGCATTTAAGTTTTATTTAAAAAATAATTCTATCTTAACAGTCGAAGATAAAGATTGATGGCTGCCTATTTGTGTATTTGTTTATGGAATGCACATTAACTGCGTAGTTTACTTAATGGTGGTTTTTTTTCCTTTCTGTAATATTTGTAGATTTTATAAATACCCCTCCCCCTATAGGATCACCAGCCTGTATGTTTTCCTGCAGATAGATTTCAAAACCTGCAGGGAGCAAACCTTAGCTTCAAGTTGTCTGAGGAATTGCTCCTAGTGGTAACTGATGGTGAAGGGTTCTCATCACCCTTCCAATCATAGACTAGTTTAAAAAAGCGATTTTGGGGGGTTGATGCCTTTCCACCCAGAAGACATGGGAATGGAAGGGCAGTTTTGAGGGCATGGAGAGGAATTTTTTTATAGCTGTCATTTGATATTTCATCAGGTGTAAGATGACTTAGAGATACACTTGGGATGATCTTGGATTTAATGATCAAGGGTACCGAATTTTATCAGCTGCTTGGGGCACAAGAAGATCAGATGTTCTGTTTTCTGCTGCACTAGGAAATAGGAGGTGGAGATCCAGTACTGGCATGCAGGAAGACAGGAGAAAGGCAAACAGCTTTGTGATACAAAAGGTGAGTGAACATCCAACAAGCTCCAGTCTGTGGTATGGAAAGCTGAACTCTGCAAAACACAAGTAGCTGCCTCTTGTCACCGCCTCTCTGACTCACTTCCTAAACCCAGATTGTCTCTTCTGGAAGAAAGAGGCCAGAGACTTAGATCAGAGCATCTAAAACTGCAAACATACCCATGCATGAATTGGACAGGGTTATTTCTGCAGTTGCATGCTGCCAATAACTACTTAAGGCAAGACCTGGATCTTATTAAAACAACTGTGAAGGGCTTCTTCTTCAACCTGGAGTTATATTAATCAGCCAGAATGAGAATTCTTGTTCAGATGGAAAGCAAGCTTTCTCAAATCTTTAGCCATGCATTTTGTAATTTTCCCCCCGTGGGCATTTTATAGTGAAATCATAGTCAAAAATTAAGGTCCTTAATTAACAAGTGAAGAACTGACCCAACGCGGGCAGCAACTGAAACACTAATACTTTAGGCCATCTGTTGTAGAATTGTCAGATAATTCAGAATATGACATTTTGCTCCCTTTACACAGATAATATTCATCTAGATCTAGACAACATAGACTCTAACAATCCAAATCCAGATATGCAACACTGTCAGATAATACAGAAGCACATAGGCTTTGGTCTATTGTAAGACTTGGTTTTTCAGAGGACAGTTAAGGTTTTTCATTTGTTTTGATCTGTAATATAATTGCAAATATACTCGAGAGTGCTGAACTCTTGATGTTATTTATTCAAGCAGAAGACATTTACATTTTCAAATCTAATTATGTATAGGGAGAGCTGTTCTTCAATTACATTGAAAATACTCAGGAAAATGTTGCAGGGTCTTTATCTTTTGTGGCAGTTGTTGAACTACTTCTGGAGAAATAATACCGCAGTGAGAGCAAGGTTAGCATTTACCTGTCCTTGAGAGAGATTAGCATCCCAGGTTCACATGTTTTCCATATATGCAGATTTTAGATCTAGTAATTTATTTTTTTAATATATTTGAAAATAATTTAAGTTCTGTGGTTATGTTGTAGATCATTGTTTGCTTTTGGGTTCAGTTTCTATTAAAGATGGTTTTCAATTGCATGCTGCTTAGTGTTGTCATCTCACTCAGTGAGAAGTCATCGTAGATCAAAAAGTTACAATCAGGTGAATGGAAGGTTGCAGAGTCATGTGAGAAGTTCTGCTGAACCCAGACTGCAGACAAGAAGCTTGACAATATTGGTGGTGAGAAACTTGAGAAATCGCTTCACAAAATTGCTGTATTGGGTTAAAATAGTTCTCAACAATTTTGTAAACTAAATCCAGCAGAAAATAGTAGAACAATACATCATTTGTTCCTTACTTTAAGGGAGGCTAATCTGGAAGTGTAGCTGCATGTGTTTGTAGACCCTTTGTTTCCTCCTTACGGTTCATTACTGACCTCTTAATTGCAGCAAATGAAATGTTGAGGAATTCGGTGAGGCAGTCTGTCTAATGCTCCGTCATGAAACACCTGTAGAAGAGCACCTGATACAAGACAAACAGAAAATTCAAACGGCAGCAGGATTGCTGCTCTTGACAATGTAGGATTTATTGACGGTTATTTCACTTCTTGCTTCTAGCAGAATAGTTCACTGAAGTGCTCTGAGGACTAAACCCTCTATTCTGAAGTTTTAATATTTTATTATTTAAAGTTTTGGGGGGTTTTATTGTGTCAAGAGATCTTTAACCAGATTTTTTTGGCATAGCTGAAATTCTAACCATGCTCTGGATAAGACTTAAAGTTGCCACAATCCTCTTACAGTGCTCTTTATGCTTGGTCTGGTGGCTGTTGACCTCTTACCTGAGTTGCTCGTGTTATTTTGGTCCAAATGACAGCTCATGAAAATTGGAGTTAGGCAACTCAGTGATCTCTGCAAAGGGATGGCAGATGTCCTTCCCCACACAGAATTTGTCTGCACTTGGTGCGGTGTAGAATATATTTGCACTTAGAAAGCAATGTTTTCCTTCTTCCTGTGGAGCATGGCAATTAATTACAACACAGACTGGGGAGAGAAATGCTTGATTTCCTAGTTAAAAGTGTAATAGTAACATCTCCTACTGTTTGTTTTTAGGAGCATTGGGATTGTCTGCTCTGAAACTTGCTTTGAATTTGATAATTACAAAAAACACACTGGTGTCTTGTTTGTTTATTGAAGGCAGGACAATATTGTGTGTTGCTGTTCTGACATTAAGCTTTGAAATGGTTCTGGGTATTTTAGTGGTGAGGCTAACACAGTGACAATGAAGAAGAGGCAGTTAGCAATTAGTTATGAATCCTTTCCACACAGGCTCCCATACTTAAAAGGAGAACCAGAATTTCATTCAGTTCTTACATCTGCTTACAGAGAACTGAGCTGATAATCTGGGCAGTTTGCTGGGTGTAGGAGCTTCTTTCCTAGCAGTGTAGCTAAAACCACAGAATCCCAGAACATTAGGGCTTGGAAGGGACACTGAAAGATCAACTAGTCAAATCCCCCTGCCAGAGCAAGATCACCTAGACCAAGTCGCACCAGAACATATCCAGGCAGGAGCCATGGAGGAGCAAGAAGTAAATAACAGCCTGTGGAGGGTTCAGTCATCCTGCTGAGGAGGAGATGAGGAAGCTGTGAGGAGAAGAAGGGACAGCAGGTATTGTCAAGCTCTAAAAATAAGCAAAATGTCAAATGCTAGCATTGTCCAGCTATAAAGCAGATTCTAAGAGCAGGGTTTTTTGCATCATAATCCCTGCAGGTCTTCTGATCAATACCCTTTATAAGTAGTATTTTTGGGATAGTTGCAGAACAGTTACAAACTACTTGGACACTCATTATTAAATGTTGCACAATGAGTCTTTCATGGAAGAAATCTGTGTTTTTCCTCTTGGATGCAGTGCTGCAAAATGCCTGTTTAGTTGTTGCCCAAGCACTGATTCCAGCCAGCTACCCTTCATTTGGCACTACTGGTGGAGCTCATAGTACACTGGAAATCAATGGGAAGTGGATTTAATTTCAGTACATTTTTATATATAGACCTTTTAAAAACACAACACTATGGCAGAATGTGCCTTGAAAAGCAGCATTGGGTACTAACTTCTGCGAGACCTGCTGATGGGTGGTGAGTGGATGTCTCCTCTTGTTCTTGGTGACAGTGTGGCATTCTCATGGGTGAGAAATGTCATCCATCCTTCTCTCTGACAGAAGATCAATACAATGAAATGTTTCAAGGGTTTACTGAAGCAGCATGTTGAGTATAGAGTGACGCAGTGTGACACCACCACCTCTTCTGTGAGGAATAATTCTTACTTCACAATCACCTGCCTGATGATGTAAAGGATGTAAAGTGGCGGCCTGAGTGCCAGACCTAATGTGCACAGTTACTAATCTTGTCTCACGTCTTTAGCTTCCATCTGGAATTGAGGAAAACCTTACTTCAGAAATGCAAACTGCGTTGTCCAGGTCAAGCTTTCAGTCTTTTAGCTTGTTTTTTAGTGCCTTTCCTTAGTTTTTGAGAGAATATCACAGTATCACAGTATTAGCAAGGTTGGAAGAGACCTCATAGATCATCAAGTCCAACCCGTTACCACAGAGCTCAAGGCTAGACCATGACACCAACTGCCACGTCCAATCCTGCCTTGAACAGCTCCAGGGACGGCGACTCCACCACCTCCCTGGGCAGACCATTCCAGTGGC
>JAOXOE010000405.1:44233684-44260013 GCA_028565055.1 Phoeniculus purpureus
GGAGATTCTTAAACCCCACCTGGACATGTTCCTGTGAGACTTGGTCTAGGTGATCTTGCTGTGGCAGGGGGATTGCACTAGATGATCTTTTGAGGTCACTTCCAATCCCTGATATTCTGTGATTCTGTGGAAGATTTTGTCTTTGATAAAGATTTTTGCAGTCTTGTAATCATCTTTTCCTTCATGTTAATTTAATTCAGTGCATAGTTAAACTGGTTGGCAAACTTCTCGTGTTTTCTTTGGTCCACTCGGTTCATTGCTTTCACCACGCGTTTCATAGCACCTCTGAAAGAGAAACAATAAAAAAAGACAGTTATGTCAATTCCACAATCATGTCAGCAAATGTTTATGAATTTGGGGAGGAGGGGGAATTGAGCTTTGAGTAATCACTACTGGGCTTCTGAACACTGCCCCATGAGGCTGAACAAATTTGTCTTGTTAACTAAATTAGCTGCAGCAATACAAAGAGTTTAATTCAGCAATGATTTTATTAACAGGAGTAAACAAATGAAAGTCTTTCTGTTTAATGACTGTTCAGTCCACCCTCCCAGCGTTATCCTTGATAGGCAGACATTGCAGGTTTGATTTTTCAAAAGCACCTAACTGCTCTTAGGGAAAAGAACCCTAGAGGTATCTATAAAAACTATCATTCAGAAACCCTTATGAAATCCAACCTGCAGAATCTACAATGCTTCTGTGACAGAAGGGCTGGCAAATTTCAGCTGTGGTGAGAATAACGATTTTGCTCAGACCAGAATCATCCCCATTCCTGAGCAGCAACTATTTAATCCACAAGTGTGACACTGGTTTAGGAAGTTGCTGAAGATTGTCACAGCCAAGTGCTTAGTGTTTAGGACAGTATGTCCAATATTGTATTCTTACATGCAGTGGAACGGGATCTCACTATCTCAGAATGGGCAAGCATTTGAGCACTCTGCAGTGTCTGATGAGCTTGGAGAGAGAACTCAGAGAGTTCTACAGATTCAGAAAACTAAATAATGACTGGTCTTTGGAGCCCTTATACTTTCTTTCAGGTGCTTCTAAATCTGCTGAGTGTTTGCCCCTGGAGTTCTTGCTTTTATTTATTACTTTAGAAGCGTCTAGCACAAAAGCTCACAAATCTGAGGCTGATACTTTCAGGTGTGCTCAGATGTCACTCTGCCCCTACTTATGAAGAAGGAAGTGATCTCCTAACACGTATCTACAAAGACCTGGATGCTCTGCCAACGCAGGAGGTATCACAGCAAGGGCTGGGTGTGAGGGACTATGTCCCATTTAAGAATATGGCACTGATCAACGTCTCCTTTGATTTCTACATCAGAAACACAGTCAGCAAGTTCCATCACACAAAGTGGATGGTTTCAAGTCTAGTGCTGTTAGATTCAAACATTGTCAGAGCCAGTTTCTGAAGATACGCAGGCTTCTGAAAATATGCAGGCTGTGCAGTAAAATGAAGACATCCACCTGGTAGCGTGCACCACCCTTTCCAGGATCAGACCCTACATGCTATTATTTCCGAGCGGCATTTGTAACAGCTTCATTTCCAAAGCCATTTTGAAACATCTGAAAACAGGATATTTCTCAGTAACACTTCTAAATAGTGAGATTAAAGATTTTCTCAGCAGCGGCTGTAATGAAACCCAACACTCTGAAAATACACCTTGGGAGAGGTACACTTTTAACAAAAATCTGCCAACAAAGTTACCAGAGTAAGGAAATTGTGGTCATGGTTTTGCACTTCAAATGTTGCCTAATTGCTAGGAGAAAAGTGAGCCTTTAGCAGTGCAGAGTGGCCTTGACACTTTCATGTCATGTAGGTTTTACATTAGCACCACTGGATTGTGCGATACTGTAAATGAAAGGAGATCCCACTTTGATGATCTGTGTGCAATTTCACTTAACTTTATTGGCAGACTCGTGCCTGGGTTTATCACCTATACATTTCAAGTAATTTGGGGTTGTTATAAGGAGCCAAGGTTATCATTTTGTTTAGTGCTGCAAAGCATGAAACCTATTAAAAACATGACAGGTTTGATTCCCTGTGCCTGGCACTAACACACATTCAAAATCATTAGTGCAAACCAACAGTAAACCCAACTCAGCTTTTAAAACTTGTTTTGTTAAAGCTGATAAGAAATCCTGATAATCAGAACTGCATATGTCTGACTTCTAAGATCACACAAGAGTATCACAAAAAACATGCTATTTCTGTAAGTAAAAGCAATGTGGCTTTAGCTTTACTATTATAACAATGATATCAGAAAAGGGATAATATAGAGTCTATACAAGTATTGTGCCTTGGATGCTGATCCAGCATGTTCAGCGAATAACCCGCCATTAATGATTTTGAATAATTTTGCTTTTTTGATTTGATAACTCTACACTTTTCATTTTTCTATTGACTACTTCATTTTTGACATGTGAAACTGTTTAAATAGCTGCAGCTGCTTCTCAATTCATAAAGACCAGAGAACACTGACAAATTTATGCTGCATCTAACCAAGCCTGGATGTTGGAAATGGTGTAACAGTGGACAGAGGGAGTTACTCAATGTTTGCCTTGGAGGGCTGGGTTGTCAGGTTCCCACTTCCACCTGAGCTAGCATGCCTGCTTTAAAGTGAACTCACCTATGCCTGTATAAGTCATAAACACACCTCTGTTTGACGTGTCTTAACACCAATGCCTTTCTTCTTGAACTAAATGCAGGTCAAGAGATACTGTTTGCTGGGAGGCAAGGGAGACACACAGAAACACCACCACCATGGGAAAAATACTGTGTCCACCTGTCTGGTGCAGGGAATAATAACCTAAAAACTCTTACACTGAGAAGACACCTGCAGCTGGTTCCAGCCCTTCCTATTTATAAAACACAGCAGGGAATAAGTGAACAAGGATCCAAATGTTTTTCTTAAGCAGTGAATGCATTCTCAGTAAAGGAGGAGAAAAGTGTAACAGTAGTGTGTCAGCAAGTAACACACGGGAAGGGATCCCTGTGGATCGGAAGGCTCAGCATCAGGTCCAGCCTGCAATCCGGTATATTCAGGCATGAGAGAAAATACACAGTAAGCCTGGGCAGCAGTTAAAAGTTTGGGAAGACCTCTGAGCATACAGCACAGGCTTGAGGACAAACGTCAAGACACTGCTACAGGCTAAATGCCCAGGGTTCTTGACAGAAGCTTTTATTAATTGAAGTTCTGCTCAGGACAGCCCACCTTAGGGTTTGAAAAGGGAAAACTTGATTTTCACTCCATCTACACTCCTACAGTGTCTCTGATGCTATCAGCTGTGTCACTCTGAACACACTGTGTTCCTCCCAGATCCTATACCATTTGTACGTGTAAGGTAGCACATCCATCTGATTAATAAATGATAATCCAGAGTAGCAACTACAGCAATTAAATTATTAAAAAAGAACTGAGAAGGATGAAAAAAATTTCATAGGGAAATGTAGTAAATTAGATGAAAATCACTCTCAAAGAAATAACCTTGGTTATCAGTATGTGCTATTCTTCATCCTTCAGGGATGTAGAAGGCACCGGGGCTCTGCACTTAGCAAAAAAAGGTTGTTCAGTAAAAGCATATTAATGTAGAAACAGAAAGTACTACGGAAACAAAGAGAAACAGGCTTTAGAGAACACAAGCATCTTACTTATTGAAGACTTTCTTCTCAAGCCGGGAACGAGAAGTGTTAGCCTGCTGCTTCAGGTCTGTCAAATTTGGATATTTTTGCTTCTTCCCCTTCTTTTTCCCTCCTTTTTCATTAGTTTTAGAGGAACCAAGATCCACTCCTGTAGCAGCTTCAACTTCTCTCATGAATTCTGGATCTCGCCACTCTGTTTAAAAGAAAAAGCACACACTTTGAAACTCCAAACCCAGGTAGAATTTGCAGGCTCGTAAGGGACAGGTTCTTGTCACTGCTAGGCAGAGTCACTGTGCATACACAAAGGAAGGGGAGGATAAAGCTGTTAGCCAAAGTGACAGATCCCAGTCTGGGATTAGTACCTATTATTAGCTACTGTAGATAAAACTGTTTCATAGGGAGAATTAAGTAAAGTTCTTGCAGTAGCACAGTAGCAATACTGCAAGGGAACTGTGCCATGTAGGACAGGTAACATAAACACGGTGACTCTTATTTACAAGTTCAACAAGAACACCAGCAATGTAGCTGAGGATCCTATATCCAGAAATAAATTCTGAGTAAGTTTAAAAATAAGCCTAAAAAAAATGAAGTATGTTAACTTCCCAACAGAGTAAGAGTGACAACACTGTAACACTGTGCTTCAAAGAATCACATTTGCTTCAAAACGTGAACTGGTACCCGACACCTAAACAGCATTCTTGAGTAAGACAACGTGGCCCTCTTGCCATGAGCCAAATTTTGTATCTGAAAAAGAAACTGTTTTGAAAGTATCCCATGCCTCTTCAGTTTAATGATGTTAATCAAGTTTCTTCTCCTGACAATAGCATGAGAGTTAATTCATCTCACTGAAAATCTGTTTTACAGGTTTATCAAAACCTTAATGCAGTAAACAGATTCTAATCACAGATGCCACTGCAGGAAAAGGCATTAACAACTCAGACAGTAGACTCTTTGAGGAAGCCATGGTCTTCTGCCTTTAGTGTAGAGTCTTGCATGTCAGAACAAGTTGACATAATAGCATAGAATCAGAGAAGAGTTTAGTTTGGAAGGGACCTCAGAGATAATCTAGTTCCAACCCCTGAGATGGGCAGGGACACCTTCCACTAGACCAGTTTACCCAAAGCTCCATCTAACCTGGCCTTGAACACTCCCAAGGAGGGAGCATCCACTACCTCCCTGGCCGACCTGTTCCAGTGCCTCACCAGTTTCATTGTAAGAAATGTCTTCCTAAGATACAACCTCAATCTTCCCTTTTTCAAGGAAATGCTTCTTTTGACACAACCCAGGACGTGTTTGGCCGCCTGGGCTGCACTCACACATTGTCTTCTCATGCTGAGCTTCTCATCTATCAACACCCTTAGGACTGGCTCTCAATCCATTCACCACCTAGCACGTATTTTTGCCCTGGATTGCCTCAACCCAGATGTAGAACCTTGCACTTGGACTTGTTGAACCTCATGCAGTTTGCAAGGGCCCAGTTTTCAAGTGTGTCAAGGTCCCTCTGGATAGCTTCCCTCCCTTCCAGCTTGGTGTCATCGAGAAACGTGCTGAGGGTGCCCTGTGCCACTGTCAGTGTTGCCAACACAGACGTTAAACAGCACTGCGCCCAAAACAGGCCCCCAAGGAGCATCACTTGTAATGAGTTACAAATGCTGAGGCACCACTTGGACATCAAACCATGGATCACAACTCTTTGAGTGCGACCATCTAGCCAATGTAGAAAAGCAAAGTACCAAGCAGAAAGCTTTCACAAAGCAGAAAGCTAAAGATGCAGCTAGAGGATGGATATTCTCAGAGGGATATTTAGAAAAATGGCACTGCATTACAAAGACTTCGAGCACATGGATTGGGAAAAAAGTAGCCAGTGTCACTTAAAAGAGCAACACGGTCCAAACTCGGCATAAATGACCGAATTTCGTATTTGAACAACCAGTAATTACCAGTCATTTCTCATACAGTTTCCCATGTCAGCAGACATTGTAACACCAAATGTCTCCTACCCTTGTTTAACATCTGTGTAGATACAGAGAAATAAACCGTCCTAAACGACTACACGATTTCTTTGAGACCAAGACCGGTAACAACATTTCAGGAAGGTCAGAGGCAATGTCCTCACTTAAGAACAAGGTGTTTAGGAACACCAGAGCAATTTTCCAAGGAAAGGTTAGATCGAATGCACTACGATACGTGAAAGCATGGACTGATTAAAACCCAACACACCAAAAGGCAGGAGGAAAATGAAGCTGTGCAAGGACTGAGCAGGGGAAGTATAGACGAAGAAAACAGAACACGTATACTTGATAGATCATAAGACCTCACCGAGTCTATTTCTTTTTCTTTTTTTTTCCTGAAGTGAGGGAATACAGAACAGCACAACTCAGATACAGGAACGATTAATCCAAGATTAAGGAAAACTGTCTAAACAGTTTATCTCCCAGTAATAAGAAGGCGTCACAGTTTAGGAACCCAGTGAATGGAGCAATTGTTTAAACACAACGAAAAAATGCCGGCATCCAGTAGAGATGAAATGAGCATTTGAGTAAAATGAAGGAGCAATTTAAAAGCCTTTGAGAAAAATCAATAGAATGCCAGGGAAGAGCAGCCTTTTTGAGCATTGATGGGCCCCTAAAGCTCTTCATACATTGTTACTGAGTTTAGCAGCAGGGAAAAGAAAATTACACAGTTTGCAAGGGTAGGCGGGAATCAATACTGTAGTTAGTAAAGAGATGCTATTTCACATCTGACTGGCCAGCGGCCTGCCTTCACCAGCCTGTCCTGATACCTGTTTGTTAACAAGTCACTAAGGGCTGAAAAACCAGATACTCTTCAGGGTTGACACAAAAAATAGGCACTTAATTTGCTCCTGTGTGCGAACTATTGGAAAAGGATGAACACTGCAGATTAGCAGGTCACTGTAATCCCACCTAATTCACCTTTTCAAGACCGAAGAGCCCAAAGCCCCATTTTGTGGACATTAGTTAGAGTTTAAAATTTCACACTAAGTTAAAAAATGCTCCCTAATAGCAATGACAGTGCTTTTACATTATGGCTTTCCCCTTCAACCACATAAGGATGAAAATAAACCTACCAACCAACAGAAAAATACATAGGAAGAATTTTGTGCAATTTAGTCATGCAACTTATTCCAAAGTCCCAATTGTTTTTCACTTTTTTTGGACTGCCATCATTAGCCAATGATGTTGTCAATCATAAGACCAAAGCACTTACTGTACAGTGGGTTCCCACTTGAACATTCTCCACAGCAGCACTGCTCAGTCTTGTTTTAAGTTCTTTGTAAAAAAAAAAAATCCACCAAACCCCAACATAAACCAACCAAATACCCCCCAAACCAAACCAAGACTATTTTAAAAGGTTGATGAAAATATTATACAAGAAATACAAAAAAAGTATGGCAAGAAGAAAAGAAAGCAACCAAACACAGTGGATAAAAGCATTTAGTGACATGGTGTACATATGGCGTTAAAAACCTGGAAGGCTTTGTCCAGTAAATTAAGTGCTGTAGCTTGCTCAGTATGTCCCCAGACAGACAGGCTGGGCTCCTGTATGACATCTCAGCTTAACAACAGCACTCAATACAGCAACGCAGCAATGTCAACACTGGTTTGGGACTAACATACACATCCTTGTGGGCCAGAGGTGAGAATCGTCTAACAACACTGAGCTGACACTGTAATAAAAATAAATATTATGTCTAGCCTCAAGCGATGGCAATTTCACAGGAAAAAAAAAAAAATCAATATTTTTCAGTGCAAGTGATTTTTATACCAGAGTATTAGTTTCTAGTTTGTAGCTATTCCTTAATGAACATCTATTCTTTTAATTTGCTAGTCTTGGTTTGTCATAACTAAGTTAGAAACGTTGCTTTTTGGCACAATGCCCATACCCTTTCCTCAGTTAGCTGGATGCCAGTTTAGAGCACTTCACTCCGTGCAAGGATAGAACCTGCCTGCAAACACAGCACTTGGGCCCATGCAAATACCAGGAGGAGTTCAGGAACTGCTGCACTCATGGGGAGCTGGGAACTACTAAGAACAGTCATTCAACGATGGCCAAGTCAGTATTACAGGGAATTGGGACGGTCAGTTGTATGTTTAAATGAACATTCCTTTGACACAGACCCTGCTGGTCAGCAGATCACCAACTGTCCGTTAAGCTCTGAAGGGGTTTTGTGGACGGTTTAGTAGCTTCATTAATAAAACATGGCTGTGAAAGTGGTAAAACACTGAGTCAGTCCAAGCTGAAGAAAGAACTAACTCAAAGGGAGTACAATGCAAGTTATCAAAATCATGAAGCCTATGAGTAAGTTTAATTAGAATGCAGAAAACTCACCTGGAATAAATCACTTAGAACAGAGAAAAATATGACCTTCTGGATCAAGGCAGATTAAATAAAAGCCTTGCAAACAAATCTGTCCCTTTCAACTACACACTTTGCTGGATAGATTCCTCTCTCACTTCTTTCCTTGCAGTCCAAGTCTTTCCTTGCAGTAGCTTCTTGGTTGCAGTTATCTCAATGCTCTGAGAAAATCTACCTTCTATTCGTCACTAATGAGATTTAATTCCACTATTGCAAAAAGAGTCTCTTATTCCCCCTGGAAGTCTTGGTGCCTGTGTATTCATTGCTTGCTGTCTTTTGCATTGGCTGTACTCCTTACATACGAGTCCAGAGCTTTACCCTGGCTAAAAATGCCCACAAAATCTTGGGGAAGGATGAGCTTTTCCTCCAGGGCATTTTACACCTGAAAGCTGCAGACAGGATGCGAGGAGAAAGCCATTAGGTTTATTGCCGATTCCCATTTTAAAAAAGAAAATCCAAAGTATTGCACAGAAACTTGTAAGCAATTAAGCAAGACAGGGCAGCCTGCTCCCTTCATCAAGCCCATCAGAACATTCAGACCAAGTATAATGCAAATAAAGTAAAGCCTTGGGAGAGAGCTTCCCTACTTCAGAGTATTACCTAGCAGTGCTGCGCAGATGGACAGCGTAACAAAGCCAGTAATTCTCCTTCTAAAAGACAAGTAGTAATTAAGTAGATATAGGAAATATAGAATTGATAGATACGAACAGATACAGGAAATCCAAGTTCCTACATTGTGACAAAATAAACCCACTCTGCCAATACTCATGGTAACACAGTGATCCCAACGATACTATCATAACACTGCACAAATTATTACTGTTAGGAACCAGCAAAACTAGGTGATTACTTTCCAGAAGCATGGGAACAGGTTAACCAGGAAACAGGTTAAATTGTCCTTAACAAACGTGTTCCTTTAGATAAAAGCTATAACTAATGTCTGGTAAGTGTAAGGAATATTACGATAACTATTAAAAATTAAGAACAAATACAATGTTAACCTTATTCAGTGTACACATGCATCCACATCTAGCACATAAACAAGAATCACTGGAAAGTATCTGCAAATTAAAAACAACAGGAATTTAAATGAGAGAATGTGTTTAAGAGCAAACTAGAAAAATTATCTCGTTCTGCAGATTCAACTTGTGCCTTTAGCAACAAAAAAAATGGTCTCTGCCCCATATTGAGGCTGAAAAAAAGGAGGCTGAGGAGACCTTAAGGTGTTTACAACTACCTGAAAGGATGTTGGAGAAAGGTAGGGGTTGGTCTCTTCTCACAAGTAACAAGTGATAGGACAAGAAGTGCCTCAAGTTGTAGCAGGGGAAGTTTAGGTTAAACATTAGGAAAAAATTCTTTACTGAAAGGGTAATCAGGCTTTGGAATAGGCTGTCCACAGAGGGGGGTTGAATTGCCATTCCAGGACACATTTCAAAGTCATGTAGACATGGAGTATAGGGACATGGTTTAGCAGGGGGGTTGAGAAAGTTGGGTTAACGGTTGGACGTGATCTTAAAGGTCTTTTCCAACCTAAATGGTTATGATTCTATTTGTTACCCAACCCTATACTGACATTTATCTAGTTTTTACCTACAATATATACAATTACTATATACACTGTAGGTAATATAAATATTGTATATTATATATATACACACAACCATATATTATACATATAATAAAGGCAGTATGCTTACATTTAAAGCTTATCTTCCACCTCTGCTTATTTTTGTTAAAAAAATTTAAGCTGGTTTAAAGACACAAACCTGGCTGAGCTGCTTGTTTCTCAAACCGCATCTTTTCTTCTCTGGCTCTGTCCTCTGCATTAACAGGAACCCCCAAATCATCCCGAAGAATTATCTTTCCATGAAAAGGGCACTTCAGAAAGAAAGGGGAGAAAAATAATTTTCAAAACTTCTGAATGAAAATGACGTGTGACTCAAAACAGTTTAAAGCCAAACAATCTAATCAAGCAACAAAACTCTGCACTTGAGTCCAAGGCCCCCTCAGAAAGCAACAGGATCATACAAACACCATGTGTTTAATACATTCAGAATATCAAAGAAATAAGCTCTATGTGATATGAATATCCAAAGTCAAGAGGCCAGGTTGCACATCCTGCTAGGTTTGGATCAGGGGCACCAATGATGCTGTGGTAACAATCCCATCTAAAGCATTTTAGTGCATTTAGGTCCTTCAGTTTCAGATGACACAGGAATGACAGGGATACTGGAACAAACTATTTGAGCAAAGTATTTCTGCTCAACATGGCTCATAATGAGGTTGCGTAGGAATTAGCTTTCATAAAACCTAGTTTGTAAATAAGATATCTTTGCCCCTCAAAAAGCCAAATTTCTTAAAACAGTTAATATCAAACATGCCTCTAAATGAGGAAAACTGTTTGGCAACTAGCTGTCTCTGCTTTGCTGCCAAGTACTCATATACCAAAGTAGTAACAAAAACATAAATATCTATGATAAATGCCAAAAAATATTTCAGAGCTCTCCGAATATTTACAGCTTCCCTAACCCAAGGATGTTTCTCATGTGAAATACAAATTCACAGCAAATGTCTCCAGACAGAATATTCTTCCACTCCCTTGAGCTATATTTACAATGTGAAATAAACTCTCATGGACACATATTAAGGCAATCTTCTCCATATCCAGAAGTTGTATAACTTGGTGCCCACCTTAATCCGATCTTGTCTTTCACATAGACTTCCATCAGGCATCGGTGCTCGACATTTATGTTTCACTGGTTCAAACTTTCCAGCAAACGTTATACATCTTGTTTTTAACATTTCACTTATTTCTTTGTTTTCCACCTCTTCCTCCACTTCACTGGGTGCCCAAAACCGATGTTCAGAAGCAAATCTGAGAAGAAAAACAAAACCATGAGGATCTTACCTGACCTTAGCAGCCTACACACAGCTTCTGGTTTTACTACAATTGTTGACCATTTGAAACTATGTAAGAGATTGAAATTAGGCTAAAAAAAAAGGATTAAATCATTTTGAAGTCATAATGATTTGCTAGATCACCAGGAAAACACTCAATAAGTAAAACCTTTGTTAAAGAAATTAAAACACTGTTTTTCTCCATACATCATCGATCAGTATTTGGAAACCAAACTTAAAACAGCGTGATTGTTACACAGATATTAATCTGTTACACAATATTAATCTCTACGTGGTACAACACTGCACTGTATGCACCACCCCATCCACACTCTTAATAACAGTACTACTACAGCTCTACACATTCATTTTAAGAGTTCTTACACTAGTTTAATGAGCTGTGTTAGTAAAGGCAGAAACAGGGAAAAAGGTTTGGCCCAAACTTTTTGTAAACCCAGTGTTATTGTCACCTGCTAGAGAAGATACCAGTTCACCTTTTCCCTGCTAAACTCTGGTGACTACACTCTTACTATCAAAACCTTTATTTATTGTACGGGTTGTAACTAAGTATACTGTTAAACAGATGAAGGGAAAGACCTTCAGATTATAAAAAATTCAAACTGCATATGCATTCTAAGTGTGCTTTCTGGGTTTGGGGTTTGCTGCTTCTTCCCTCCTAAGCATCCTACAGAAACAGTATGTGTGCACACAGGAAAGTTAAAGGAGTCAGCCAATGACTACCTTAATTGTTCAATAAATATATTTTATACCCGGGGTCAATGGTATTGTGTGTGCAGAGTTACTTAAATTATCTTTAGTTAGATTGGCATATCTATAGTTATAGTCTACAGGGTTCAAAAGTGTGCCCTCTATTTTATTGGAAAGCATAAAAATAAAACAGGACAGCACAAGGCAGACAGGCAGTGAAATATGCTTCTGATTTCACTTATGACTTGAATAACTCATTTGCAATGTAAAATAAAGCCTTACTACCCTTTTCGCATTATCACAGACAAATGCTTCTTAAAGCCCTGCTGAGAAACTTAACCATTTTATATGCTTTGTAGAGCTTACACCACATGGGAGAGAACCAAAGCTTGGAGCGACTGTGTTAAAGCACTGTGACGTACCAAACTTCATCAGCTTCCAATAATTTAAAAGACATTCATGCAATAAGGTACAGGGGCAAAGCTTTCTTCTCGTTCATTCCTGCAAACACCGTCTTAACACGGTAATTACAGCTTGGGGTTTTGTTTTGGTAAGAAAACAAACCAAGTTGACGCAACACTGCTGAAAACACGAGTTAAATTTGCAAGTCAATGATTTTTGCCTTTCTCAAGCCAGGTATGGTACACACTGACAATGAAGTTCTGATGGACTTAAATGAAATTTATACATAGATGGAGAACTTCGCATCCCAACTTTCACATAAAAATACTACTGCTAAAAAGAAGTTTTAAAACAGACTGCTAGAAACAGGTTCTGATGTATACCTACCATCTCTTCTCGCAGCATTGCTAGAGCTTTCCCTAAGTCAGCAATGCTTCATGTTCAAGAAACACAAAACCTTCCCAGGCCAGAATAGAAAGTGAGCGACCCAAAATCAAATCCTTTAACTGTCACCTATTTCTTGTGTGACTGAACAAGCATATTGATTTCCTCTGTAAAGTCAAGTAAAATATCCCCAACTCTCCCCCAGCCTTTCTCCTACCTTGCCTGCTATTTGTTTAGACTGTAAAATCTCCAGCAGAGGGAAAGTCTATCACACACTTGCATAGGATTTAGCATAATGAGGTATCAATTTAAATCAGAGTAAGAGATGCCACTCTGCAAATAATACACAAACATGAAAAGCACAGAAAAAAATGTGCTTTGAAGCATCAAAGGGTATTTAATGAGTATCATATCTTCTCTAAACAAATAACATTTAAAGGTAGAATTTCTGACTTTGTTTATGGGTCTTACAACATAAGGGAAAGAAGAAAAGTAATTATCAAAACAAACAGCCATCACCCCACTGCATGACCTCTGTGAGCAAGTAAGTCTACATATTTGTTTAATTTGTCTTCAATTAAAGAGACCATTACTTGAGAATCTTCCCAGCATTTGGCTGATCCTGTCCCCAGTAGTGAAGATCTAATCCAAAAGGCATGACGGGAGCTTTAGCTCTTTCTTCTAGTTTTCGTCTCTTACTGTCAGGCTCTTCCAAGGCTGCTGGCTCAGTAGTTGCAGAGTTACTAGGAAAAAAACCAATTCCAGGTATTATTGACTGGACATCTCAGTAAAAGAATTGTAACTTCAAATCAAAACCAAGGAAGAGTTAACAGTTCACCTAGTTCACAAGCGCTTTTACTGTGTGCTTTTGTGACTAATAAATACAAGTAAGAGGAAGAAGTTTCTGCAAGAATTTAAGCAAAAATAACCTGGCCTGTGGAGGCGGTAATTTTGGTAGTTTGTCTCGAATAAGTTTCAGTGTGGCAGCTGCACAGGTTGGATCAAGTTCATCTTCATTCCCCTTCATCTGGGCACTGGAGCTGAACAGAACTGGTCCTGTTGATGTCTTCCCCACTGGTGCCTTTGGAGGTGACTGCGGCTCTAGCCCTGCAAAAAAAAAACAAAACAAACAAACCCATGACAAATGACCTTTAGGAGTGATTCAGTTCTCCCACTCTCAATGCTTCACAATGGGGCCAAACAGCCCAGGATGCTGATTACATGTCAATTTGCATTAGACATCAATTCCACTCAGAGTGATATTCCTGCCTGTAAAACGTTTCTTTTTTAAAACAGAAACACACTGAGCAACTAACTTCAGCAAACCAACTTGTAAGTTTGTATGACAGGGTGTGACAACAAAGAGTGATGTTACTTCAGCTTGAGAAGAAGGATTTTAACAATACATCCTTGCCTAAATTGCAATACTGCCTTTTGTGCATGTTTTTAGTGTCACAGTTGCTTGGTTGTGCATCATTTCTGTACTCGAGATTATATCAAAGTAAAACATAAGAAAAGGGGCTACTGGCACTACTGTTTAACACCTAGAGTCACAGCACATCTAAGAGCAGTAGAAAGTAAAAGAAAAGGCAGACATCCAAATCCTCCTGTGTGCCAGGATTAATTCTTTGCGATGTCTCGTCAAAAAGTCCTGCCCAAGCTCCTACAGCCTGACAATGAGAAACCACTTCTGGGTGGCAGATTCACTGTGACACATGATTGACAAATCTGGAGGCACTGTCACCCAGCACGGCTGGCTGGGAAGCACACCAGGTGAAAAAACAAAGCGTGTGTGAGGCATATCCCTGTCCTTTGATGATTGTCAGCTACCATGCTGGCCCTTCAGAGCTGAGAATATAAAACAAAATAGATCTTCTTTCATTTTGTGATTCATTAGGAGTAGCACTGCTGAGAATAGTTGAGTTCTGATTCCTAAATATATGTGCAAACAGAATTATCTGGAGTACATTCTCCTTTCACAGTCACTAAACTACAGAATTTGCCAAGATAAAATATCTAAGTGCTGGAAGAAGCAATTATTATACCAACAGAATGTGGTCAAGGAACAGGAAATGCCTGAGCTACATCTGAGGAACAAGCCCAATGCAAGATGGTACCTGGCACCAATGTTTGGCACCAGCAGCTTGTTGGTGGGACAATGTAATTACTTTATATGACTACACAGGACAGTCAGCATGGACTGTAAAGATGCAATTACACAGGCTGAGCAGCTAGACAGCACATGCCTCTACCCACTGAGCTAGAGAAGCAACTCTATTAGCAGGCAGTAGTAACACACTTCTCAGTCAAAAACAGCTAAACATGGAAAGGCACGATCCCTCACACTGACAGGTACTTCCCTCCATCAGAAAGCCTTTTTATGAAAGACATGATTGAAATACCAAGCCACATCCCCCTTAAAAAGCCTAAATCAACACAAAAAAAAGTCATAGTCTCAGTAAGACTGAAATTGTAAGATCTCTCAGCCTTCACATAAACAGCAACCTGAGTTTACCTGATGTGTTTTAGTCAGTGTTGAATTGGACCTTAGTCTCTCACTCACTCCTAGTCAGCCCTGAAGCTATACCCAGACATAATCTTGCTTTGCTAACCATTAAACACGTTGTGAGGTATCAACTGAAAAAGGAAAAACTAATGTGGGAAAGCACAGAACCTGTAGTGGCAGGTAGCTTTGGGGCATAAACTATTTTTGTTTCAGAAAAAACCCTATTCTTCACAAACCAAATTAGAGCAACTTGTCCCGACCTTATCAGGTCTTAGAATAAGAGCTTGATGCATTTGTACCACACATTCTCTGTTACCTATGTGGTGTAACCACACAGAAGGCATTGACAGTCTCTGGCTACAGGTCAAATTGCTGAGCTGGCAACCTTCTAGATCTGGTAACAATACAGGAGAATGTTTTAAGGGCAAGGTGATTCAGGGCAGAGGGCTCATCTGTGCTTTTCAAAACGTAAGGGGGGAAAGAAATAGGTTCTGGAGGAAAAAGACAATGAGAGAACTCTAACCATCAGCAGTTAATAAGAACTCATAGACTTCTCTGCCTTCTCCTTGCTCTCCTACAACAGCTGAGTATATTATTCCTTCTGCTTATCCAGTATATGACAAAGAGAATGTAGCCTATTTTAACAAGGCAACTGAGAGGAGACAAGTGTATCTGTGTTTCAACCTGCATGTGACAGACTTTCCAACATCCATAGAGAGACCGGACCCATCTCTGTCAGTTTGATATGCTGCACCTTTCCTAAGAAAAGGCTACTTGAGTGTCATGTAGTTACCCCACAGGAATGAACCCACACCTGGTAGTGGGTATTTCATTAGTGCTAGTCTAGCATCTCTGTCCTGTAAAGCCTTCAGCATGCACTCAACTGGCTGAATGCCCACAGGCAGCAAGCATTGCAGAGTTGGGAAAAGGACCTTCACCACATCTGAAGCCAGTGCCAAACCCAACTCTTCCTAGACTCCATGTTCTGCTCTTTGGAAAACATCCCAAATCCAAAGCCTGCACTCCTAAGGAAACACATCTTGAATGACAGCACTGCTCAAGCTGCCCAGTGATTTAAGGAAAATGAAGTCAGCATGGACTGTGACACAAAGAAGGATCACTCCTTTTAATTTATGTCTCCAGACTGGAGTATAGAATCAGCTGTATACAGCCGTAGATCATCTGGCTGTTGGCTGGTGACACTGCTGCTTCCCTTATTCAGTCACACCTGTGTTACACACTAACAAAAGCACTGAACACACCACATTCACCTTGTCATCTAACCTCCTTTCTTGAGATCAACAAGGCTTTAAAGAACATTGTTTAAAAACGTACCTTAAGAGACTAATCTGTGCATTGGAAAGGGTCTCGAAACTCGCAGAAGGATCAGCAATAAGGGAGATGGTAAATAAGTACGACAGGACAGAACTAAGCTGAAAAATGTAAATAGTGAAAGAAGTAATCTCATCATGTTTATCAGGCTGTGGACTTGCCATTCAGGAGGGATAACTGTGCTTCCACAAAAATGTTTTTTAAACAGCACTTCTGTGAAATATTAAGGGAGAAGTCTTGAATTTATATGTGTGGAAAGAGGGCAGGATCAGACCCAGCTCAGCCCCTGTCATAGGCTACAGTGGGGAAAAAGCCTTTCTCAGGCGCTTTGTGTCAAAGCAAAACATAAATATGTGAGGGGTGGGTGTCAGGAGGATGGAGCTAGGTCATCTGGTGATAGGACAAGGGGCAATGGGTGTAAGCTGGAACATAGGAGGTTCCATATGAATGTGAGAAGGAACTTCTTCACAGTGAGTGAGGGTGACGGAGCACTGGAACAGGCTGCCCAGGGGAGTTATGGAGTCTCCTCCTCTGGAGAAGTTTAAAACCTGCCTGGGTATATTCCTGTGTAACTTCGTCTAGGTGATCCTGCTCTGGCAGGGGGATTGGACTAGATGATCTGTCAAGGTCCTTTCCAGTCCTTGACGTTCTGTCATACTGTGATTCTTGGCATTTGCTTGATTTTCTGCTGGCAGGGCCACATGGGGATAAGCAGGGACATTACCAATGTAGATTGACTACACTAAGACCACATTACCATGCACAGTGTCAGATTGCAAAACCGAGGTCCAACCAGTGCTAGGTTTGAAGTTCAAACTTCCACCAAATATCTGGAAAGCAGAGGTCATCTCTTCATCTGGAGTAAATTTGCTGAACAGTTTGTTAAACAAGGATAAGCGCACATCAAGCCATAGGTTTCTCAAAATGCAAGAGTTTCCCGAAGTGCTCTAACCTTTCATTTGCTTTTCCAACTCCCTTTGCAGGCTTCATTAGAGTTGCAAATACAAGGTGAAACTCAAGACTTGAAGCACATTTCCCTTGCCATATTTAAGAGGTGCTCAGTCAGCATCAAAAGCCCAGAAAAAGTAATAAGGAAGAGTCATTAGACCTGAGAGTCTAAAAGCGTCTGATGGTAGCCTGAGCATAGAGGGCCTTGTCTCCATCTTACAGCTGAGAAACTGAGGCACAGATCACCACAGCAACATGCCTACAGGGGCATGATAAGACCATGGAATCCCCAGGTGAAGATCTCAGTTGTGGTAACTGTGCATCTCATGCTGCAAGAGATAAAGAGGCTATTGCAGAGGGCTGCCTGTGCTCATGCAGTGGTGGCCCTGATGGAGATCCCTAGGAGGGAAAGGGGTTAAGGAAGGGAATTTTCTTACTTTCTTTTCGTATTTTCTCGTGGGGGGAGAAGTGTTGTGCAAGCATGAGTTTTCCACTGGCGCTAGGCCCCCTTGCACTTATCAATGGGACCTTTCAGGACTCACTCCCTGATTGAGACATCATTTCCTGTCCAACACACTAACCCCATTGATAACTCCACACTTGATGGGAACTTTTCAAACCTACCAGGAAAGGCCAGGAGACCCAGAAGAACATATACATGAAAACAGATCTGGGGCAAAAAGCAAAAGAAGAGAGAAAGCCAGTTTTGGCCACAGTCTGCATGCTGACAACAAATGTTTGTGATGACAGAGCTGTGCATCTTTAGCAGGTACCCCAGACCCTGAGAAGCCATGCCACACTCCTTACAGCTGGGGAACTGGCAGGTCTGACATTCTAGACCAGTAAAAAGTGGAGAGGGGCTTAAGAATATCCCTCTTTTGTATTCCAGCTACACAGCAAACACAGAAATCAGGGCTGCCCATAGAAATGGTCCCAGCAGAAAAGCCAGGAGGCCATAACCAACACAGTTTGCAAAACAGGCTAAAGACTTCAAATTTCCAAGTACTAGAAATTATACCAAAAAAGCAATGATGAAACCAGGACTCTCTGAGAGATCTCAGATATCTGTGAGAGAAACCTTTTTATCATGGCAAAAAGGCTCAATATTGTTTCCCAGGACGCAGTCCAGCCAGCTGTGTACGTCCTTAACATGGGCTGTGAAGACTCACTTGATGTTTTAACCACAGCCCAGCTCCAAGCACAAACTCCAGTCCCAAAACCACTATTTCCCCCCAAAGTACAGGAGTCTGTCAAACCACAGCTTTTGTTTTCAGCCCAGGCAGCTATAGCTTTGCTGACTACAAAGGTAGGATGATAGGAAGCTTTTAATGGAACTGGATTATTGCTAAGAAGTACACCAGTCACAAATCATTTCCTTCTCATGCAGGTGCCTAGGGGTAGCACTGGAAATGAATCGGCTGATGCTCACATAAAAACTTTGTAATTTGGACATTTCCTGTTTCCTGGCTTTCAGACTTTCAGCAGCAGCAATCCAGCAAGAAAGCTTTTGATGGAATCTAAGTATAGGGACACAGAGTACACCAGAGAAGCTGTACAAAACAGCAGGAGCCAGGACACTGGTTGGCTGGGTAGATGTCAGGAGGAGAGTCTGGAAGGTTTCCATTGCCGTCTCTGTTACTGCACTGCTGTGGGTGTAAGCAAAAGCTCTGTTTCCAGCAACTTGGGTAAGTAGTTTCTGAGGGTCCAAAAAGTAGCTCCTTTTTGTTCTGAAGTATTTAAAATGAGATCCCTTCTTTGATAAGAACCCGTAATGAAAGTGTCATCTCTAAGTGTCTTTACAGCACAAGGTACTCCCTGTGATCATACCACCTGCTTATCTTATATGCTACAAGGACAGAGCCTGAAGCTTCAAGATCATGACAAGTAACAGATCAAACAAGCACAAAGCCTTACATAACTGCCCTATTAAAGCAGCTGGAATCACAACTAAAAGCGTGAGTAGAAATAAAATTTAGTGTTAGACAAAACAAACTTACCTGCAGGTCAAAGAACTTGCTGTATCTTCGGTAGATGATCTGGGAAGTCAGGTCAGACCATGTTACATTGATGATATAGACCTGTTAGGGAAAAAAAGAACCCAGATCAGAATGGGTCATGAAGCAGAGAATACATCCAAAGGCTAAGCAGTCAGCATAAGTTCATTCAGCCTCTCACTGGCTGCTTCTGCACGCAATGACGCATGCAGCCCTGGGTGCAGGACTAGGCTAAATTGAAACTGTTGTCCTGGTGCAGCCTTTAGCAGAGGTCTCTGGAGAGCACCCAGTGTTCTCCCACCTGTCTCCATCACTAGCTCCCACTGATTTTGCTCTCCTTGGGATTAAAGCTTGAGTGATGGCACATTTTTCTAATCCGTGGTAGTACGCTCTGACCCATACTTCTGCCTGTCTAGAGGGTCTCAGGGTCTGTTCCAGGCACAGCTATGAGAACTATTCCACCCCTGAAGGAACAGCTCACCATGGGCTGCTGATCTCCAACCCATGCTCCAGCTTTTCCTTGTATGTGGAGATGCTGCCACAGCCTTCCCAGGCAAGATGTGGCTCTAGCTCAACAAGGAAATTCAGCTGCAGGGGAGGTTGTGGGATTACAGCTGCTTACGCACACTCTTACATACAGACAACAGCTCAACCCCACAGCACACAGCCCTTGCCAAGACACACTGTACCTGCTCAGCAACTTTGGCACCTATCAGAATGACGTGAAGGTGATGAAAAATGGTTCAGAGTGAGTGACAGTTTCTTATCAGCAGTGGACACAGCAATGTGAGCCCAGAACAAGCCCAGGATTCCCCTTTCACAGCCCTAGTTCATCTGCAAAACCATCATTCTGCAGAAACACTGTTTTGCCAGAAACTGATAAAAAATTGTTCGTACTTGTACACACGCACATACATACACATATATATGTATGTAAACACACAAACATTCCCTTTTGACCCTGGGATCTCCAAAACACTTTTCAAAAAGGGAAAAAGTGAGTCAGATTCTGCTCTCGTACGTAGACTGGCCTTCAAGCAAAACGCTGGTCCCGCTGCCTGGATGACAGATAAACAACAAGACTTCAGCAAACACAGGATGGAGCCATCAAGGGTGACCACAGAAAGTGACTACACAATGCCAGCGTAATGGAAATCACAGCTAGGCCAGCTCCTGGGTCTTTAAAGCAATTTCCAGGTTTCACATATGGAGTGAGATAAGGATCTGGCAGAGGAAACAGGAACGCATCCCCCCCCTCCCTCAGCCCCAGCTCTGCAGCAGCAGCAGCTCTCTTTTTTGCCATGAATGCAAAAATGAAGCTGTCCTTTTCAAGCGATAAAGGATGGATAAGATCACTCTCTTCTCCATCTCCTCCAGGACACGAACCCATCTTTGAAGGTGCTGATGCAAAGTAACTGCTTCTATGCTATTAATGATAAACGGTTGAGGGGATCTTATCACTCTCCACAACCACCTAAAAGGAGGCTGTGGTGAGGTGGGTGTTGGTCTCTTCTCAAATCAGAAAAGATAGAACAAGAGGAAATGGCCTCAAGTTGTGTCAGGGGACATTTATGTCGGTTATTAAGAAAAATGTATTCCTGAAAAGGGTTATAAAACACTGGAACAAGTTACCCAGGGAAGTGGTAGAGTCACTGGATATGACTTAGCGGTGACTTGGCAGTGCTGGGTTGACAGTTTACCGTAATGATCTTAAAGGTCTCGTCCAATCAAAACAAGCTGATGATTCTATTGCATAAAAACTCTTGGAGGGATTATGAAGAACAGGTTTAACTGTGTTGTCAAGGACTGCTGAGAGATTTTTCCCTTCTTTCCCCAATAGAAGTCATGTCATCTGATGTCCTGGAAACTGCAGAGCTCCTGCAGCCTCACTTTCCTCTCTGCTTGCTGTGACCATGTCCAGTCCCCAAGGCGGTCTGTTCCATATGTCCTGCTGCCTATTTGCATGGTATTGAGAACTGTGCATGCTTTGCACCCAGGCTCTTAAGGAAACCTGAAACCCTTCACAGAGCACTGAAGATAAGGACTAAGAGCCTGAACCTGACTCAGTTATAGTATCAAACCTGTCCACTGCTCCCAGCAGAGCACACACCATCCAGGCTGGTAAAGGAAAGGCTGCTCAGGGAGCGAAAGCACAATTCTCAGCAAACCCAGGTTATTCTTTTGCCATCTCATATTTCTCCTGGAAAACCAAACCACCCAACCTCTCTTCTGCAGTATCCACATACACAAGGGTGACACCCGCACTGTCCTGCTTCACGGCGGGGAGATAGCATGAAGATTTCAGGTCCCTCTTTAAGACCTTACCTGCGCAGACAAGCCAGAAGAGTCAGAGGCCAAGAAGGAAGCTGCTGTTGCCAGTTTTCAGACCAGACACACTACACTGAAGAGTATTTTTCCATGTGTTTGGTGTGAACAACAAAAAAAAAAAAGAGTTTGTGGCTCCACTCTGAGCTAATTTACAACACAAGTATTTCTACTCATTCTCTGTCCAACAGCTACTTTCAGATGGAAAACCCATTTGATTAAAAACAGATCATGACAGATGGGAGCTGACTGGGATCCAAAAGCAACGTTAGGTACTGTAATTCTGGCCCAGAGTTCTCACAAAGGGGATGAGACAGGGACAGTAGAAACACATTGTACATGCAAATACAGATTACTACATTTCTCTTTAATAACGCGTCTTTTTTCCAGAAGCTAGAAAAACACCACATATGCCACAGACATCCAGGCCTTTTTCATTTCATGGCATGAGATGGGGCAGACCTGAATGCAAAGGGATTTTCTGGGTAAGACATTGGACACGTTTGGTGCAGCGAGCAGGTGCAGGTGCAGGACCCCTCTGTATGCCTCTGAAATCCAGGCTCCACGGGACTGAAGCTGCCTCTGACTTCCATCAAGCCAAGATTTTGCTGCACATCTAATGCAGCAATTAAATCTTTCCAAGCCTTAGGTCTCTTTGAGCTCAGCAAGTGATTAGACAGGCAGCATGCAGATGCACAAATTTCTATTTCATGGGGAGATCACAGCAGGAGCAAGAAAAGCCTTTAATCATAACCTGCAGATCTGTGAAGCAATGTCCTGGGTAAACCCGCAGTTCTAAATCTGGACTCAAAACCTAAATGGCCTCAAAATCTGCTGGGTAGGATGCAGGTTCAAAACCTGAAATGGCTATTGATTTTTCCCAGCTTGTTTGTGTAAATCGAATTGCCTCTTGAAAGCTGCCATTTAAAATAATGGAGAATAACTGCTTGAAAAAGATCTGTAAAACGCCAAATCTTAAAAAACAAGGTTGAAAGGTTTCATAAGCCTTAAATATCCCATTTCTCTCTCTCCCAGAGATCTCAGTTTGGTGATTATTCACTTCTGGTGCTTTGGTTGGACCCATAACCTTTTCATGAGCAGCAAATACTACATCAGTTTACCTCAGCATTAGTTTTTGCTCAGATCCTAAAATGGGTCACTGTGAAAGTGATCAGCGATATCCCAAGGGAAAAGGAGAAAAGCAGTCCTGGGGGAGCCTGAGGTCACGCAAATGACATGGGACAAGGACGCAGCAGGAAATATCAGATAAATATGGAGAGCTGTCCCACGCTCCAACGTCTGGCAGGTCCAGCACTTCTGCGAGCCAGGGGAGGGTTTTCTGTGCCACCCCACAGCTCCTCAAACCTGAGTCACACCAGCCACTGCTCCGGCACATTGCTGGTCCTGCCCACTGCACGCTTTTTCTTGATAAAGTTAGAAATCAAAGCCTCTTACTCGTCTTGGAGCGAGTTTCTCGATCTAAGTACAAGGTTTTCCTACAGCTCCCACAAGCACAGAAGTAAACTCTGAGATTGCAGATTACTACCCTAATTATGGTGCTTGCTGCATCCACCATGTTTAAGGAGTAAAAAACACTGCTGCTATTCAAATGATTTGCCTTCAGAATCCTTAACAAAACCACGTCCTTAGCAATAAATAATAACCGAATTAAAAATTAAGCCATCTCTCTGAAGAATCGTTGGGTGCTGCAGCTACTAAGACTGATCAATTTTTCATTTCACAAATCCAGTCTCCTTCTAGCCTACTATATATTTTAAAGTAAAACTGCCTTCAGAGCAACAAGAAGCAGGCCTGTACAAACTGGAGAATATTAATCAGGAATGGAGCTTGATACGCAGCTCTTAGTATTCAAGCTGCATGAAAGAAGGTGCAGGATGTCAGGGGGATTTTATCAGCTGCTAATTACTGTTTCATTCCAGCTTGTGAACTTCCATTTTACCCACCACAGAGCAGAAAATTTATTGCAAAGTGGAGTTATTGCTCTCCTTTTGCAGCCTACACCAAGCAATGAGGAAAGATGACTTCCTACAACAAGAAGTATTGACTCAAATGTCATTGGGCATGACTTTATCGTTGAATGTCTTGTTTGTAATGGAAAATACCCTGTTCCAGCTGGCACAAGCCCCAGAGGTAAAGAATTCGGGTTATTCTCATATGACCGATTCGTCAACTGGCTTTTTAGAGGTTAATGTTTTGTTTTCCATAGCCAGATGAGCTGGAGGGGAAGATAAATGCCTGAAATGAGTGGTCTGATGAGACCAAGATAAGAACATCCACAAATACAAGAGCTATTGGCAAAGACAAGATTGAAGAGTAGGGACTAGATATATCCCTGCACACCTAAGAGAGGGTGCTGCTAACATTTAATAAGTAATTACAGTAAATACCAGCTATTAAGAAAGCTTTATGAATGCAAAAAAACAACTGCTGTAGTGCAATTTGTATGCAGATAACATCATGATTAGACCTTTTATTCTGGAGAATGTCAGCTTCTTCAAAGTCTCCTACAGGAGTGCTCTATGTCCTCTAGTGAATCATAACCAGTGGGGAATTACACTCCTGCAGTATTCAGATGCTATCACTGAATGGGAGCTCACATCTCACAAGCACAGCTCAGCATGCTCAATGCCCTTGGTCCACTTCCGTACAGTCAGCCCAAAACCCGTAAGGCTTACAGCAGTTTCAGTTCGTTCATTTGGCGGGAGGAGTTTACATTAAAACAGCTCAAACTGCAGCAGCTCCACAAAGTCAACACGCACCCGTGCCCTACATTACTGGTGTACAGGCACTGCACCAACTTATTGTTTGCACAACCATTTTAATGCCTAAGGTGTTCCAACGAGAACAAATCGGTGCTGGCCCAGACCCAGATTTGGAGTGATAACAGCCTGAAGACAGCACTTTTACTACTCACAAGGCAAAAGCATCAAAGCTGTTCACCTTCCAGAAGCAGCGTTGTTGATTTTAGGTACCTTCTTTAAACCCACAAGACACAGGCACAAGTAGCAAGGGTTTCCCCATGGTGAGAGCTCTCAGTGTACTGAATTCCTGCTCTATACCAGAGCCAGCATGGCAGTAGGGAGAATAAAATACTCAAGGAATAATCACAGGAAACACAAGCCCTCCTTGTGCTTACATTACCTGTGCCTTCACTTGACTTGCATTGCATTTGACTCTGGACCTAGCAGGCAGAGCATGGGCTCCTTCCCAGCTCACCAGCATCAAAAAGGCCCTGAAAAGCACTGAGACATGGGAAATTCCCACAAAGGTGAAGTCAGACCCTCAGGCCCAAGCCCATGGCGAGTCTTCCACCAGTACCATGCAATGATGTCACCTTTCAGCACAACAGTCTCCAAGGGACCACAACTCAGCTGGGGCAGGGCCAAGGAGGAGTTATTTTCAACCTCAGTCCGGAGCTGTTCTCGCCTCAGGAATTTGAAGACTGAGCTAAGAAACAGAGATGAGGTTCAGAAGAAACATGAAACGCCAGCAGCCCCAAACAGGAAAGCTGCTTGCAGGGAGCTGCTGCCATGGCAGGGTGCCCTAGAGCAGTTCTGAGCACGGGGGCTGATGCAGGCTGCAGGCAGGTGCGGGCTGTCTGGCTTTTTCATGAAGCAGATGTGGTTTCATGGACATCTCTCTAACCAGCTCATGTTTCCATTACTAACAGGGGAAATGTAACTGAGAAGAAACCAAAACGACCCACGGATCTCATGGACAAATGTTGCACGTACCTAAGCTTTGGAAGCGAAGCAGAGTTACAGTATGTGGGGAAGGAAGAAATGAGACAGCCCCAGCGCTGGCCAGTTCTCAGCTGCGAGCTGCCACCACACAGGCAGTTTAAGCAGGACACAGCAATTGTAGTCTGCATCACAATTTGCAGGAGAAATTACCATCTAACTAAACATACAGAGAGTGAAAAAACATAAGAAATTGACAGGAGCATTTTCTTTCCTTGATTGTCTTCTTTTGTGGGTCTTGCTTCAGCTCTCAACAGCAATGCAAGAGGATTAATGCTGGATTACCATTGCTTCTCTTCTCAGTCATGTCATATCACATCAGATCTGTTCTGTGCACAAGAAAAATAAGCACATTTCTAGCTCTGAATCCAGCCATACTCTGAGACTCAAAAGCTGGGTCTTTTTTCTTTTAGAAAACCCCACCACTACTGCATCCTATATGGGCACAGAACCTTCCTCCTGGCAGAGAATTAACCAGGATGAAATCCATTCCTCTTTGCCAAATCCTGGTACTTTAACTCAAATAAGAATAGCAAACAACCGCCTCAAGCAAGCCAGCAGAGATCCCTGGGAACACAATTAATGAAGCTCATTTGTGTATAGAGGCATCTGGCTGGATGTTTGTGTGGGTTTCCAGCTTCGGGGGTACGGACCAGACAAGCAACAGGGTTGTGTCTGAATGACAGATCCAGCTCACCATGTTTACACACCTTGAGTAAGACAACATTTGTCCTCCTATATATGGCTTCACCAAGGGCAAATCCTGCCTGACCAACCTGGTGGCCTTCTATAAACAGGTCACAACCTTAATGGATGAGGGGCAAGCAGCCAATGTCATTTACCTGGACCTGAGCAAAGCCTTTGATACTGTCCCACACCACATTCTGGTCTCCAGGCTGGTGAAACATGGATTTGATGGGTGGACCACTAGATGGGTAAAGAGCTCACTTGATGGCCGCACCCAAAGAGTGACTGTGAATGGGTCCATGTCCAAGTGGAGGCCAGTGACAAGCGGAGTCCCTCAGGGATCAGTCCTGGGACCAGTCTTGTTCAA
>JAOXOE010000405.1:44273324-44287764 GCA_028565055.1 Phoeniculus purpureus
AAGTATAGACAGAGGCAAAGAAGGTGTTCAGTATCTCTGCTTTCTCTGCATCCTCTGTCTCCAGGGCACCCACCTCACTCAGCAGGGGGCCTACATTTCCTCTAGGTTTAGTTTCACCTGCAGTGTATTTGAAGAAGCCCTTTTTGTTGCCCTTGACCTCTCTTGCAAGGTTTAACTCCAAGGAGGCCTTGGCTTTCCTAGCTGCGTCCCTACATTCTCTCACTAGAGCCTTATAATCCCAAGGGGCCATCCCCTCCTTCCATGACCTGTAGAGTTTCTTCTTCCCCTTGAGTTTGCCCAGCAGCTCCCTGTTTAACCACACAGGTCTTCTGGCTCCCTTCCTTCACTTCCTACCTGTTGGGATGCTCTTTTCTTGGGCTTCAAAGAAGTGGTAAAGTCCCCTGTGAGAAGCAGGGCCTGTAGCTGTCAGGCTGCTGTCAGCTGCCTGTAGAAGGCCTCATCAGCTTCCTCATTCTGATCTGGTGGCCTATAACAGACACACACGACAGTGTCTCTGTAACTGCCACCAGATCATAACCTTCTGACGGGACACAGATTTCTGACTCCTCCTGCTTGTTCCCCATGCTGCATGCATCTTCATCAAGACCAGAGCTCTGTCCTACTAGTGTCAACACAGCAACAATTCAGCCCCACTTCCAGCCCTGTGAATAAGCCCTGCCAATTCCTGCCCCAGAACACTTTTTTCCTTCTGAGATAAACCTCTCCCATGTGTACCCATGCCTTATAAAACCAGCCATTATCAAAGAATCCAAAGCCCTGCCGGTAGCACCAGTCTCGTAGCCAGGCATTTATGGACTGAGTTCTTCTATCCCAGTCCATGTCCTCATCCCAAAATGGATGCAAGGAGGGGAATATCATTTGTGCCCCAGGCTCAGGTCTCTTCACCCAAGCATGACACAGCTTGTTCAGATTACAGAAAGGCAGACTCCAGGCCCAGGCTACGGCCCTAAATAAGCTCAGAATTCTTTTAGCCACAACTCAGAGGTACCTGGGGCAGATAGAAGGAATTGGTCTTAATTAGCTAAACATACTATATGTGCTATTGCTCCACATTTATGTGGTTAAGGGAACATTTGTCCAAAGAAACAATCTTGTAGTCGCTTCCTTTGTAGGTTAGTTTCTAAACTAGTGGGTTATTGTTTTATTAAGGCAGCAAATTCCCCAATTGATGGCCACATTCTCGGGATGACCTTGTCATCGTTTTCTCAAGTACTTGTAATTGTTACAGTGGAGAACATTGGGCTTTAATTACCTGTGCTAAAACCTCATATACTCTGGCTACACTCTGCTGATTGTATTGGATACACTACAATATTTATTCGCCAAAGAGGGAAAAATGGCAACGGCAAGTCAGTCTAAGGACTCTCACAGGAGAAAGTAATGGTGGATATTACAGGTTCTTAAAATACTGTAATAGCATATAGTAATTCAGGCAAGCCTGGTAATCAGTTGACGCTCGGGTTCAGTACAGATTACCTGCTATTACATCAGGCAGACCCTCAATCTTGAGCAAAGATCTGTTAAGGTACAAACATTTAAGTGAAAGAGCTATAGAATGTAAATACCATGGATTGGTAAACAGGGCGTGCAGCACAAATATTATGACTTCTTCCCTTTATTTGAATATAGTGTATTCATTTCACACACCCAGCCAGTGGTTAGTGTAACAAGGCTGCAACTGCCACCACACGTGCTTATTATAACTAATTTAGATAGCCTTTCAACAAAGTTCAGTGCCCATGAGGATTCCCCACCAGCCACCTGAGCCCAAACTTCTGAACTAAATTCTGTCAGCAACTACAGTGTGGGGTAAGACAAAGAGCAGGGCTGCAATTCAGGGTTCGAACATGCTAAGAACTTACACATATGCATGAAGAACATTATATTGTCACATAGTATTAAGAAAAAAAACCAGTATAGGTGTGTGTATATGTACACGTGTGTGCTTAAATCAGAGATCTATCCGGGTCAGATTCCCATTACAGTACTAAAGCCTTATTGTTTCTGTTGTCAACTTACTATAGAAAATAGCTATGTAGTACACAGAAACATTAATGCTAAATAAAATCTGTAATGAAAGTAGAGTCATGAAGTACTTCACCTCCATGGATCTAAGAGCAGATCACTTAGAATGCAAACAGCTTGTGCTGTCTGTTTTGAAGCTTACAGTGTAAATATTGTATGCATTACAAACAAAACATTTTGCAAGCCTATATTAAAGTTGCTTCAGTCTTTAATTAATCCAGTTAAAGTTGCGTATATCTACTAGGAATGACTTATAAGCCATCATTTCAGCACTGTAGTACAGAGAGAAACGTTTGACATACAAAAACACTGATGCAAAGTGACTTCATAGTTAATTCATTTCAGCTCACAAAACACACATTCAGTAGTGAGAAGTGATTTGGGAATAATTTCATTTGTTATTAGGTTTAACATAATGTGGCAGTATTAAATAAAGCGCACATATTGAAGTCAAGTCTTTTCGTTTTAATTCTTTCAATTAAAACGAGAATGTATTACCGAGTGAATTGAGCAAAGCCACAGTGAGACACTTGCACCGAATTCTGACCTAGAGCTCATGGAAAGATGCTGCTTTCATTTTGCACACCTGCCTGTAGCAGTCTGGCACCCCCAACTGCAGAAAAAACAGAGTAGCTGAAAGTTATTTAAATGAAAAATGGGCATAGCTGTTGCCAGTGTGCACACTTTGGAGTTATCTGTATTTTTCTACTAATGTGACAGACACTTAAATGAAAGAAGTGAATTCACGGCTACAATAAAACAGTGGCCAAGTCTGCCTTACCCCTATTTTATTTCTAGTAACAGTAATAAAATGGCTGTTTATTGAGCTTTTCTTCACTCTTGCTTTCCTCTTTGTTTCATGATCAAAAATAACATAATTTGGGGGGAAAGTAAAGTAACTTATATTATTAGATTATTTTCCTTGCGGTTACACAGGAAACGATGGTGAGATTCTGCATATGAACTGCTGCTGCTGACAATATTTTATATTTTGAGAAATGCTTGGATTTGCCTAAAGGGCCACGGTTGTGCTCAAACATTAAGGAAAAAACAACTAAAAATGAAAGTAAAACTGTGGAAATACCATGATCAGTGAGCGTGTAGTACTGATGACGAGGCTATGGTAGTTAGTTTAAAATACCCGTGAAATCTGAAAGAGTAGCAAAACAGTGTGTGCCTGTGCACGGGATACGGGTTTACAGAATCACTGACTACTCCTGGTGGGAAAGCACTGAGTCCAATCATACACACAACAACAAAAACCAAAACCCTGATCAAATACTAGCACCAAACACACTCAACCAGAGAAAACAAAAAATAAACCCCCTACAATTTCTGCCACTATAGCAGGGCCTGAAGTGCCATGTCTACACGTTTCTTAAATGCCTCCAGATATGGTGACTCAACCATCCCCTGGGCAGGCTGGTCCAGTGCCTCACCACTCTTTCTATAAAGAATTTCTTCCTTATATCCAAACTAAACCTCACCTGACACAACTTCAGACCATTCCCTCTGGTCCAGTCATCATTTTCACTTGGGAGAAGACAGATGGGCCAACACCCACTGCTCTACAACCTTCTTTCAGGTAGTTGCAGAGAGTGATGATGTGTCTCCTCGGCCTCCTCTTCTCCAAACTAAACATGCCCAGCTCCCTCAGCCTCTCCTCATATGACTTGTTCTCTAGACACCCCATGAGCTTGGTAGCTCTTTTCTGGATACATCCAGCACCTCAATGTCCGTCTTATAGTGAGGGGCCCAAAACTGAACACAGCACTCGAGGTGAGGCCTCGCCAGTGCCCAGTACAAGGACACAGTAACTTCCCTACTCCTGCTGGCCACACTATTCCTGATACAAGCCAGGATCCTGCTGGCCTTCTTGGCCACCAGGACACACTGCTGGCTCATGTTAAGCTGGCTCTCCACCAGCACCCCCAGGTCCTTTTCTGTTGGGCAGCTTTCCAGCCACCCTTCCCCATGCCTGTAGTGTTGTTTGTGTTGTAGTGACCAAAATGCGGGACCCTGCACTTGGCCTTGTTGTACCTCATACAGTTGGCCTTGGCCCAGCAATCCAACCTGCACAATTCCTTCTATGGAGCCTTCCCACCCTAGAGCAGAGCAACACTCTCACACAATTTGGTGTTGTCTGCAAACTTAGTGAGGGTGCACTCAATGTCCTCCTCCAGGTCATCAATAAAGATGTTAAAACAGACTGGCCCCAAAACTGAGTCCTAAGGGACACCACTGGTGACCAGCTGCCAACCAGATTTCACCCCATTAATCCCAACTCTCTGGGCATGGCCATCCAAATGATTTTTTACCCAGTGAAGAATACATTCCTGTATGCCATGGCTCACCAGTTTATCCAGGAGAATGCTGTGGGAAACGGTGTGAAAGGCATTACCAAAGCCCAGGCAGACAACGTTCACAGCCTTCCCCCCATCCAAAAGGTGAGTCACACGGTGGTAGAAAGAAATCAGGTTGGTTAAGCAAGATCTCCCTTTCATAAACCCATGCTGGCTGGCCCTGATCCCTTGATTGCTGTGAGAGCTCAGTCAAGATGATCGTCTCCATGATTTTTCCTTTTTAAGTGTCTCAGCCTTTTCCTCATCCTTGGTAGCAATGTTCCCCCCTCCCCCACATCCAGAAAGGGGTAGAGATTCTCTTCTTATTGATTTATTTATAGAAAATTTTTGTTGTCCCTTATGCCAGTGGCCAAGTCAAGTTCCAGCTGGGCTTTTGCCTTCATAATTCTCTGTATATTCTAATGAGGTCTCTGTACTCCTCCTCCCAAGCTGTCTGTCCCTCCTTCCTAAGGTGGTAAACCCTCTTTTTCTTCCCAACTCCCATCTAAACATTGTTTCTCCATCCTTGTGAAGCCATGTAAACATTTTCAAATGACAGACCAGTATACATGGCCATAAAAAGTCTATTTGTGCACACATAATTCCCTGGAATCTGTCAGAAACTCTGTGTCACTGAGCACCCCCAATCCCTCCTGAAGTCAGCAGCTGAACTAAATAATCAGCACTTTGCCTTGATAGTCATCCCAGAGAAGCCAGGGTTTCCCAGAGCTCCAGCCACTGCAAACACAGAGTGGTAGTCCACCAGTAGAAGAAATAACTCTTATTCAAGGACGCATGCAGAAGGAGAGCATTAGGCAAGTCAGTGGAGTCACATCTCTGACTCCTGTAGAGTCATTTCAGCAGGTGCATCCTGTTTCCTTAGATCTCTGTGCAAGTTCCTTGGCTGGACTGTACAGCCTTGTTGAGCTCAACACACTTGGACACCAGATGAGATGTTGCTTCTCTCGCTCACATGATGCCCATTGAACTACCTGGATTCCCATTGAACAACCTGGGTTCTTACATGAATCAGTCACGTAGAATTTGACCCATTTCCACAAGATACCTCTTCATTTAATCCTACTGCAGAAAGTGTCACCTCAGATATTTGTTTCAATAAAGATATTGATTTCATATCTTCACCACTTTTGCTACAGTATTTTAGGTCAGTAGGTCATGTGGCCCTGCCTCATCCAATAGTTGTCTGGTCGATACCTTAAAAAACCTCAGTATTGACTGCTGGAAGAATGATCACGCAAAGAAATGGACCTGACATCAGTCAGACAGATTGTGTTTGGCAACACAAGGGGGTACAAAGTGAACCTATACTGATAACTGGGGCAGTCTAATAAATATACAAGTGTCATCAGCTTTGAAGCAATTGATTCTTTTTAAAAATGAAACAAAGATGTGACTGAAACAGTCTTTGGGACTGAGCTAATGTCCACCAATACCAAGATTCCCCTCAGTTTCAGTGAGGCTTAGATTCAGAGCATAGGACTCAATGGATGAACTAAAAGGCACGTCTATCTGCTACAAACCCATCATCTCAGTATTGCACTTTGGGAGTAAAAAAAGCAGATATGAAACAAAAAGGAAATGTCAGAACCACCAATTTCAGCAGGGCTTCTGCCCTTCACTGTCTTCCAGAATGCTTGAGAAATGGTTATGTGCATTTCTACAGCAAAGTTGTAACCAGGAACTTAGACTGGTTTCTCTGCCTGAAAAGGCAGAAAGACTAGTGTTTGTTATCACCTGCATGATTTTTACTGTGTGCCTTAGATCCTAAAGCATCCAAGACAGGTGGAATGAAATGCCCCATGGATACATTTTCGTCTATGCAGTGATTAAGTAGAATCCCTAATGATTCTATGATTCGGCTTTAAAATTTATAAATTCAGAAACACTGAGGCAAACAGCATTCCTGTTGCTTCTTGTCTGATGCAGTTTTTTTTGCACCTAAGTGCACAGAAAGTGGTTGCAAACTGCTCCAGTATACCCACTTGGCTTGGCTGTAAACAGGAGGACATGCTTTCAATCTGCAGTTGGGCAGCCTAGAAAATTACTCTCCCTCCTCCCCAGCCTAGAACTGAATAGCAAGTTACCACAACTCAGCTGGAACCATAACCGCATGCAAGACATGCCTTAAAATGCTCCAGCCTGCCTACAGAGGCGTGCTGGGTGGGGCCTTCAATACACTCCCTGGAATACACAGGAAGTCTCTCAGTAATGACAAGATTGGCATTTCAGGTATCAAAGAGGTCTTGCAATATTACAATAGGTGATTTTGCATTAGATCCCCTCTGGTGTAAATCAGCTGATGGACTTTGCCTGGTTTGCACCAGTTGGTAAAACTACCCCGTCTAGGTTAGATCTCAAAGGATGATTTTTTTATTCTCAGTGTTTCTCATACCTCTATAACCTAAATGCTTGAACAATAAAATTCTAATAGAGGGGTAGTGTTCAACTACCTGAGATTGTCTTTTACAAGATTCATAACCATGTGCCTCCCCTGTCACCTCCAAATCAAATTTATCACCAATAGTGTTGTAGGGACTTTGGTGAAGATCTGCAGCAGAAGTCTAGGATATAGTGGAAGTTGGTCAGGTTAAAAAAAACCTGGGATGTGACTATAGGAACACCTTGGCACCATTTTCTGTAGCTCAGAATATTGGCAACATAAGCAGCCCGAAACAGCATGTCAATATGGGCAAATTAGTGATGTGGCAGTTCTCATTGAATTCACTGGGGTTATTCTACTGAGCAATTAAGTTAATAGGGCTGGTGTTCTGGCTTCTTGCTTTGCTTCTGAACTGAAGAACTTAGAGGTTCAACTCTATCTCACTCCAACTGCCTCATGCACACTCAAGCTTCCCCATCTCTGCCAGCATTTAAAAATCACACAATCACCTACAAGAGTTGGAGACATTTTGACTTAGAGTCACCAACTCTAAGTCCTGGCAGTATCACTAACCTTCTGTCTAAACATGAGAGAATGAACCATTTGGATCTTCTTGTACATTTATTCATTTAGATATTAAAAAACAAGAAACAAAGCTCTTTTCTCCTTTCATCCCTGGCTGGTGGGGGAAGAACATTCACTTTGGGCTGGACATGTCTGAGAAGGTGCTGTGAGCAGCATCTGCAGAAATTTGTCTCTCATGTCACTCTAGCAGCTTCTCAACTTTGCCTTAAATTAGCACATCATCACCTTACTAATGGCCTTATTTAGGCACTGGCTGAGGAAGAAGAGGGAAATATCCATCCATGTAAAGGAGACATAGAGCAGCCTATAGGCTGTAACATCAGCCTATTGCCAGCATCTTCTGTAGCTTCTACCTTGGGTTTCATTTGTCATCAAACAGTAGTTGGGGAATAATTGGTCCTATTACACAACCATGAACAGTTCCCCAGAAGGATCTCTGCCATTGCAAGCATTTTTTAATACTGCAGTTTCCAGATCTGGACAAGGACTGTCTTCTACATAGAGTGGTGAGAAAAATGTGACCGGGAGAAGCCTATTGAAAATGATGAAATTAAGATGTTACATGGGAAAAGAAAGGATTATTACCCTGGCTAGTTTAAGCATAACTACAAAATGTAGCTTTCATTATTCTGTGCGATGGGATGTTGTTCCACACACCCTCCTGTATCTAATAAGGGTAGAACTAATATGATAAAGAATACACCTCTAGAAAAAAGATTATGACAGCAGTAGAGGGAGCGATGTTTATAATCGATGTAAAATAGGTAAAGCCCCGAGTGTCACACCTACAAGATTGGTTAGTAACGCTAAGCAAGAAGAGAGTTTATAATTCACAGAGTCTGACTTCTAGTTCGTTTGCAGAGAAGGGAATAAAGCCTTTTTATGTGGCTGGTACATGTGACACACAGAAACAATTTAAGATAGATAAATACATGTACCTACATATGTTCCTTACACCGCAGATAGTTCTTGCTGTTTCACCTGTGTGAAAGAACACACATTTCTGTGCTTTGTGTACATTCCTCACATAAACATGTGTTATCTACAAAAAGAAGTACCCATAGCTAATGTGTCCTCACAAAGTGATTCACACTCACACCCATGTGCCGTTACTGCATGGATATGGGTTTACATCAATGACTACACAACCAGAGGCACCACCAAGGCTGCTCAGATGCCACCACCGGTATTAAATGTTGTACCTGCAAAGAGTGGCTTAGCAGTATCTGGAGGGAGCGATGAACTTCATGACTGCCTGAAAAGTTCTTATCCTGTTATATCCAAATAATGAGAGAAGCTTGCTGCTGGAGCCAGGGAGGACAAGCATGGTTGACTTATTGGGGTTTACTTGGGATTTTTTATTCCTTCTTTTTTTTTAGCATTAATTCCTTTATACAGATGCAACCTTTTCTTTTTTACTTCACTACTTTCCCGAGGACCACAGCATCTCAGGGAGAGCCAGGCCTCTGCCACAAGCAATGAGTGCCCTCATAAAGGAGCAGGAGAAGATGCTATCGCAGCAGCCCCTCTGCCTGGGAGATGAGAAGAGCAGAGGTGTGTACACTGAGTCTGCAATAGCCCTTCTCCTTCCCTCTCGCTCTATCTGAAGTGTGTTGTATATTTGTTCCTTCACGGCTCCTCGTCCTTAGATTAGATTTCTCCTTTCTCATTACCAACCTTAATAGACCCTTCAGACCTCATTCCAGCCCCAGATATTATCTGACCCGTATAATTAATTAATTATAGCCCAAATATTATAGATTATTAAAAATAGCATAACTAATAGTGTAATATCTCAAGCTGTCGACTTTAATAGTCAACATTGTCTTGGTCTCTCTTATCAGGCTGGGACACCCGGTGAGAATATTGATTTCTGGTAATTTTAACCATCATCTGCCATCCTGATGGGTAATTGTCAGATTTTCACCAGAGTCAGAGCTCATTTGAAATCGTTAAACCGTCGGCAAGGCTCACAGTTGATCTTAATGTTTCCTTTTTCTCCCCCTTCAATATGTTTCAGCAACAGAGAGGAAAATAAATAGAAAGAGAGAGCAAGCAAGAGCTGCCTACATGCCGGCCATCTGATTTCTTTTTATTTTATTTTCCTTTACTGCAGAGGGGCTTTGTGTGACCCCCTTCACCACCGCCGCTTCCAGCTCTTCGTTAGAAATATTAACCATAATAATAATTATAATAACGACAACAATTATTGTAATAACATAAATGAGCCCCTAGAAACACGTGTGTGGGTCCCGTGACCTGCAAGCGGGACTGGTAGGGGAGCTGGGGTTCGGTACCCGGGGAAGGGGATCTCTCAATTCTCCCCACTCACCTTGCCCAGCATCCCGGGAATGCTCCCAACAGAACATCTCCAGCCTCCTGCCCGCAAAACGGATCTGCTTTCGCGACGGGTGTGAAAAAGCCCCTGCAGAGGCGATCCCAGCCGAGATAAGAGACAACAAGGCACTTTATTAGTATTTTTATATAAACTCCCGGCTACTGGGAGATAAGCGCCCAAATTAGGAGAGGGGGGGAGGGGGCGGTTTAAACGGGAATCCGCCGAGCTGAGTCTTGAAGGGCGACAGGGGACCGTAGGTAAATCTAACCCCTACCCTGGGTGACACTCAGGAGCCTCTTCTCCATCTCTTTGCCTTTCCCCTTCCAACCCCCCGACCAGCACCCAGCCCCAACTAGAGCCGAGGCTGCTCTCGGGTTGCTGGGGAGCTGGCGGGGAGCCGGCGAGAGGGAACTGTTTAATAGATCCTCCGAGGATTCCCCTAGAGCATTATTTAAACTTCTAATTATGATTCATGTGTGTGATAATATTAATTTAATAATCAAGGAGCTGTGCAGGAAGCATTAACCTCAATTAAGCTCATTACTACCCTAACCTGGAATCCCCAGGGCTTTTAAATCTTCTACTATGAGGACCTGACACTGCATTGATAGAGGGCGAGATCTGCTTCAGAATTTTTTTCCCCTCTAAATAATTTGCCTTCGTGGGTAGAGTTAATTAATCCCCTGACTTTGACAGAGGGTGGTCCCACATCCCGATGTAACACCCCTGTTCACGGTTCTCGGCTCTGCCCTGCACCGAGAGACACTCGCGGGGCACAAAACCGTGGATGAGACTGAGAGCCGTGTGTGGGGCAGGGGCTGGGGGCTACGGCTGGCCACCACGCAAGTAAGGGGCACACCACCATAATAATTAGTCATATTCATAACAATTATTCTTGTGAAAGCCGTTCAGAGCAGTAGGAGATTAGTTTTTGAGCCCATTTGTTTTTGGAAACAAAACGCAGAAGGGGAGAAACCCAACGGACCTCCAGGACCCCCCATCCGGGCAGATGCGGTAGAGAAAAACCTGCTGTACCGGGGCAGCGCGGAGTGACGCGGAGGTTCGGCGTCTGGTGCAGCCACCGGAGTGACCTTCTCGACGCAGCGAGGCTGCTAACTTATTTTACCGCAGCGGTAAATGCCCTTAATTACCCGGAGCTCCACAACCCCCAGGGACAGGGATGAATGGTGAACAGGCAACAACAAAAAAAAACCCATCTCAACAAAAAACCAAGAAGAAGGGAAAAAAATACCAAAAGGCTCGTTCGTTGATCCCGAATTTGCTGCAATCTAATTTAAAATTCGGTATTAACTAATTAGGTTTGAGGCGCAAAACCATTCGCAGCCACGGGAGGGAGGGGGATCTCCCCTCTGACTCCCCGGAGAGGCCTCGGCTTTGAGGGCTGCCAGGGGCTGCAGCGGGGACCCCGGTGCCCTCGTAGGGTGAGCAGCCACCGGCGGGACTCAGGGCAGAGCCATCTGCGGGGTCATCCCTGTCCTGCCCCAGCAAAGTCAGGGCACCGTATCCCGAGGACGCATCTCCATGGGAGCAGGGCCAGAGGCCTCCTCTCTCCTCTGGGGCACACGGGGACTGCCGAGGGGTGGCGGAGGATTCGAAAGCTCCCGGGAGATGCTCTGATCATTGGTGCCTTCAGGCTTTGGAAATATCACCTCCTCGCAGGTATAATTCAGCCTAACTACAGAGATAACCATCGCTGCGGCAGTGAGGATGCTGTTCCCTGGATCTCTCTATTTATTTCGGAGAAAGAAAACACTTCCGTGGGAGTTTTCCCTAGCGGGACAAAGGGTCCGGGCCCTAAATATGGGCACCTGGGTCTGCATGGTTTCAATGCCGCCCTTCCCGGGGGGTCCCCTGCCAGTCCCTCATCCTCCAGCACCTCTTCCAGCTAGTCCAGAGAGGTAGCGGCTCCCCGGCAGAGACTGTTGCTCGTCCCTCCCGCACGGCAAAGGGACAGGACTGTCTTCCCGAAGAACAAACGGGGACCGGTCACCCTGCCCGATCGCGAGAGAGATATTACATGTCACAACTCATCTAGGGCCCCATAATCAGCGCTAACTTTCTGGTGAACAGATAACTAGAGATGGCAGATGGATGGAGATTGCACAAATGAGGCTCTAATTGACAATCAATTGTGATTAGGAGCAATAGAACATCTTTATAACCCTCCCTCTAAACCGTCAACAAACAAAAGCTCCGGGCGGGCCGGGGGTCCCAGTGGGATGGGGTAGTGCTTCTCCATCTTCCCTGCTGTCACCCCTACCCTACCAGCTCTGCTCCAGCCTCCCCGGGGAGGAAGCAAGGGGCGGGGGGGGGGATGTGTCTCTCGGTGCCCGTGGGGCCGGTGGTGCCTGCGAACACACCAGGGTGAACAGGAGGTGCCTCTGTATGGGGGCGCTCCCTCGGGATGAGGCTGCTTCTCCTCCGAACACCCAGCCCTATCCCAGGAATTTGCGCTCATTTAGCCACTCTGGGCTCTACACGCTTGGGGACTGTCCCTGCCCGGGCAATATTTAGTTACCGTCAGAATACTTGTTTTAAAAGACGTACTGATCCACGGAATATCAACTATTCCTACCATAGCCCCCATCACCCCCACTCCCCTAAAAGACATTTAAAGACTACCAAAAAAACCTGTATTGTCTCTTTCTCTACATTTGAACCATAAAAGGGACAAATGCAGGCGACTACCCCAGGAAATCTGATAAAGCCAAGTCACTGGCACCTTCCTAAGCCACCATGTACTTTTTCCTGTATGATCTCGTAGTACTGTGGGCAGAAGTAATGGGAGGAAAATTTGTTCTCAAGTAAAGATGAAATCAGAGGCTCAGCCGGAGGAGGAGTAGGGCAAGAGGAGACCTGCTAACAAACAAACATAAGCAAACAGATGGGTGTGTGTTGTGTGTCCGCGCAGAATAAAACTTGGCTTTCGCCATGTGTTGGTGGCAGCCCCGTCGGTAAGGTCAGAAAAAAGAGGGAGAGGTAATTACCCACACATGATCAGAGATCATACATACCACTTCAACCCGGGAGGTGATTTATAATTTAAAGATACAGCATAATAAAGTCATAAAAGGGAAAGGACACTGTTGTGGTGTCTGATTAAAATCTAAGGGTCGCTGTATAATGTATGAGCGGGGGCTGTTGTGGGCTCCCGCTCAGCGGGACTCCCCTGGGCCCAGCCCAGTGATGGACTAATCATGTCCAAGCCCTACCAAAATTACAAGCTGATTGTTTTACCCATTATTTCTCCCAACTTTTAATTTCTGCTTTCTAAAGGATCATTGCCCGCGGTAATTGCAAAGGACCTGTCCTTGTATGTGTCACCAGCCTCAAAGACAAAAAAAAAATCTCATTTTCCTTTTATGCTTTCTCTATTTTCCTACACACACTCTCTTTTTTTTCCTCCCTGGCAGCTAATTCAAACTGAATAGCGACTGGAGCGTCCAAAACAAGAATGAAATTGATATGATTAAAGCACACACGGATATACATGGAAGGAAATTACGTAGGGAAAGAAATTCGGGTTTTATAATTCTCAGCTCTTCAATAATTAAAACTACTTTTAATAAGAGAGCTCTTTTTTTTAAATTGGAAAGTAGGCGTGGTTATTGCTTTACTTCTGCATGGGAAGGAACAGAGCTTTTCTCCCAGTTACTCAGAATTTATTGATCGTTGCAGTTTTGTCTCGTGCCGTTTAAACGTATTAATTTTCTTGCAGCAGTTTCCTGGCACTTACATTGAATATTTAATTTTAATTAATTAGCTAAGAGAGAGAGAGAGAGAGGGACGGAAAAAAATCTTGCGTGAATATGTGTGTGTGTCCGCGGACACAAACCCCGCTCCAACCACTAAACTTCGGTCCATAATTTTCTCCTTTTGTTCTAATTTAATAAAACCAGCAGGGAAGGGAAACAGGTGCTGGGGCCTGACACCTCCGAGGCCACACACACACATAATCCCCCTTTGATCATCTAACCCCCTATTAAGGATGGAAGACCTTTCGTTCCCATTTTCTGTGTATAATATCTTCTTCATATTGATCCCGCAATTATTTAAAAGAAAGCGTCATCTCCTCCCACTTCTCCAAATAAGGCTATTTAGATGCTTTCCAGATGAGTGGAGGTGTGCTGAAACAGAGCTGACAGCCGAGTATATCACAGCCAACGCCATCCTTCATTCGCTCTCTCCCTCCCGGCCCCCCTCCCCCCGGCACACACTTTCACCGAGCCGCTCCTCCAGTGATGAAGATTACAGACTATTATGGGCAAGGGATTAATTTGTAGCCAATTACAATCCAGTGCTAAATATGAATGCATAAATAAGACACTGCCTTGCTTCTCTGTGTGTGTGTGTGAGACAGGAGGGGAGGGGGGGAAGCGTCTGGGCAGCGTGGTGAGGATGATGAGAAGGAAGTAGGAGCAGCAGAGTGGAAGCTCTGAGCCGAGCATCACCTTGTGAATCCCTGCTACCTCCGGAGGCTCTCGGCCGGCTGGATCCAGCGCTTGAAAGCAGCTCCGGAGCGGGGCTGGGGAGGAGTTTCCAGCTCAACTTCACCGGAGAAAGGGGAGGGGAGGTTGGGGAAGAAACACGAGGCTGAAAGCCCCGTGCCCGGGCTGCCTGTGCAGCGGGAAAAAGGGGAGGAGGAACTCGCTCCCTGGTCTTTTATACTGTCCTGACCACGGGACTTTGGGACAGGTCACTTCCCCT
>JAOXOE010000405.1:44287864-44302259 GCA_028565055.1 Phoeniculus purpureus
GGCGCGGAGGGGCTCTGGGAATGGCACAGGGCATTTTGCTGAAAAAGGCGTTAAAAGCGGCCAAGCCACCAGGTCTTGTCTTGTCTCGCACTCATGTTTTTATTTGGCTTCTTTAGATCTCTGTCTTAAAGGGCAGCGCCTCTTGCTCAGCTCATGTAGTGAAATACACTGTCCCTTCCTCCTCCAGGGTGAAGTTTTGCAGAACTGCAGGATAACAACAATCCCTTCATGTTTGGCCTTGGCGCAGCCAAAAACATACAGTCATAGAATTGTTTAGGTTGGAAAAGAACTTTAAGATCATAGGGTCCAACCACTAACCAACTGTACTAAGCTCACCACTATCTGCACTTATCACCATGTCCCTTCCTCCATGGAGAGTAACTGGTTTGTGCTCTTAGTGGCTGGTGTATGGGCATGACCTACAGTACCTGTGGGGAAGGGGATGTCAAAGGAGCATACACATGAAGCTGGTGGCCACAGAGCTGTGCTTCTGTCCTCTGGGCTGCAGAAAGGTCATTCCCTTCCTTCTGTGCTCTGGCAATGACCACCATCCCCTGATTTTCACCCTCTCACCATGCAGACTGCCAAGGGTCAGGAGGCAACCTTACAACGCTGGTTAGGACCCTCACAGTGTGTCCAACAGCCTGCGACCTCCTTCAGCACAGAAAGAGATGTCTGTGGTAGCATCCACTGCCCTGAGATGATGCTCGTCAGAAAAAAATACTTTGCTTCTACTTTTGAACAGAGGAATTCTAAGATTTCTTGAGAAAATACAGGATTATTGTAAAAAACTGAGGTTTGCACTCAAGAAACCCCACAGAGGGTTTGTTATTTGTGATTTTTACGGTCAAACACCCCAACAGATTTGGCAGATGTGCAAAGCAAGGGCAACACTCTGTGTTGTCTGACTACACATTTGTATAGGTTTGGGTACAAGCCCAGCCTGTAAAGCCACCCCCAGACAGAGGTAAGGGCTGGAGCAGAGCTGTAATCCAGCACAAGGGCACAAAGCCAGGAGGTTGCCGAAGCCCTCAAACTCACTGACCTCTCACATAGGATTTACCTGGCTGCCTAGCTGAGCTAAAAGTGGTTATAAAGAAGGGCTGTTTCTTCAGAACAGAAAGGTGTTTGTTTAGTTATTAAACCAGCTGCCTTCTTGACAACTGGAACTGTTAGATAATGGAGGGCGGACAGGAGACATTTCTGTTACAGCATCTGTAATAATCTTCTCAGGGTGTCTGTGGCAACACCACTTTTCACACTATTCCTGATTTGTTCCAGCACCCAAACATGCTCTTTACACACACTGAGCAGAGACATGATCACATCCTTCCCACAGTCCTTCCAACCAACCACGAAAGAAAAGATTAGAGAACCCATCAGGGCTCCAGCAGTCTCCATGAAGCTAGCTGGCTGGGATGAGGCTGGTTGCTTCTGAGGTAGTGCTGGGATGCCCTAGTCTATCTCTGATGCCCAAGAAGACTTTGCCCACTTGGAGATGGTGCACCTAACACACAAGTGTAATGCACGTGGTTGTGTTTCCCTCTGGTGGCTGGGGTCAGTGGCTATGAAAATCTCATGCACAGATCTCTCCGAGATCTCCTTTAGCCGATGATCCACGTCACAAGTGTGGTATCTATACACGTTCTCATGAAATGAGCACATCTCCAACAGACAGCACCACAGCCTCAAACGTGACAACACATGGACCTCTAAGCAAATATCACATCAAATTCAGTTCCTTAAGAATACACTGCTGCTCAAGAGTCATCTCTTAGGAAAGAAGGAAGTGCCTTGAAGCAAACAAAAATTGGTCAGGCCTCCACAAGCACAAGCAACCCCCATTGACAAGTAAATCAGAGACAGACTAACAAGTTTCCCTAACATTAGCCTCAGAGAGTCTTACTATCCTCCCCAAACAAAAAAGAGTTTATCCTTTAACTCTCTTTAACTCTATTATCAAGCAAGAATTCTCTTGCTGCCTTACTTGTAATAGCTTTGTCCTCCTCTCAAATAACAAGAGGACACTTAGCCATCATCCTACCTGCCAAATCTTCTACCAATCTCATGCAGGAGGATTAAAACTGCTACTGGGTGAGGTTGCAGTTACTCTGTGCCTTCTCATTTTTTGAAAAGCCATCTATGCTCAAAAAAGTAAAGGTTCTTCCTTGTTATTGTGTGCGGGCACTTTTGGCATCATATTTCCAAGATAGATTGATTTAATCTACAGCCCCACTCCCAGGAAACGCTAAAAGCCCCCAACTCCAAACGTTCCAGCAGAGCAGTTTATGCTTCTGTTATTACAAAGGTTCATACAAGGAGGAGGTTGTTTAGTGCTTTTCTTTTGGAAACAGAGATGGGGAGGGTCTTATATTTTCTCAGTTTTCAGGGAAAATCTGTTGGGTGTTGGTCAACAAGTCCCATTCATCTCCTTTCTCTGAAGCATATTCCACTTCAGAGGATTAAAACCCACTTGCTCAAGTTGCTTGCCGTTAACAAGACTTGCTCCTGTATAGACAGACCCCATGAAGACAAAGACACCCTCTCTCTCCTACAGTTGAATTTGTTTCTGTAGGAAAGCTGGGCTACATCCAAATGCCCACATGCTGCACTCGTAAGTGAAGAAGTGAAAGCAGGCATGTCTGCTCCTTGGAATTTTCCTCCCCTTTCCATACTCATTGCACAGCTTCCACACAGGTGACTATCTGTCTCCAAGTTCCCATGAGTAGCATTTTGGATGTAGCACACACAGCTGCACTAAGCATAGGCCAGCAATGCCTCAGCCTTCATCTAAGACCATATTTTTACCACTCCCAGGAGCAAAGCAGAAGTTGCGTTGAAACACATGGTCGTCTTAGAGAGATACCAAAGTTTTCCTGATGTATCCAGAGCCCAGTCCTGTGCTGGAAAGGCTTTTGGCAGAGATTTACTGCATCTTTTCAGTTTTTCAGGGGAGAGCACACAGGCATATTTTGAAGAGTAAGTGCAGGAGGTTGGTGTTACATTTTGTGTCAGGCTGAAACAGAAGACCACTTCCAACCTGAACTCAAAATCTGAAAAACTCAAAATATCTGATCTTTTGTTTTGTGCTTCTTTTTCATGAATGACCTGAAGGATAAGTATCACCACAGGGTATGAAAACAAACTTGCTGATAAGCTTATGGAAGCTGAGTACCTGTACAGGTCAACCTACTCACCCACAGTGACACATACGTTCCTAAGGCTGCTTGGCACCTAAATCACTGCCTTATGATTCTGATGCTACACTGGCAGAAAGGTGAAATAACTGGGATCTGCAGGACTTCTCTCTTGCATGACAGAACAAGGATACAACTCTTTCTTCAGCATTCTGGGACCTGGTTTTTTGAGTTCTGCTTCTTCACAGAATGATGAGTGAAGGCAGAGGATAATTTGCCACAACATCGAGGTGCAAGTCATATCTAGTGTGACATACAAAAACTTGGCAGATATGCTTATTCCTGTGCAACTTTGTCTAGGTGATCCTGCTGTGGCAGGGGAATTGGACTAGATGATCTTTCGAGGTCCCTTCCAATTCATAACGATTCTATGATAGTGATGTTCCCCAAAAGAATCTAAAGTTGGTGGTCCTCATGTTCATTTGAAAGTCAGTGGAGACCAAGAACCTGCCTCCTTGGAGGTCCTCTTTGAAAACTTGATCCTGAAACACTGGAGATATCCCATTATTGCCCAATGGCACATAAAATTAAAAACTGGGTTTATTCACACTGTAGTAATAGCCTCAGTCTCAGAGAAAGCGGGTACTGGCCCTGGCTTCGCTGCTGCACTGACATGCAGCAGAAAACATTATTCTCATATGTTAGAATCTAAAATAACACAAAAGGAAAAATATAATAGAAAATGCAAAACCATGTAGAGTTCAACTGGTATAGAACAGATTACTACACAAAGTAGAAACTAGACCTCAGCTCCCAGTTTCTTGTCAGGATATACATTAGGGCTCCATCCCTTGTATATAATTTCTTGCAGAGAGCGCATAAAGCCAGTTCTTTGCACATCAATGTTAAAGGAAATATGAGCATACCAACAACAAACAAACAACCAGAACTTCTCAAATGGCAGAGATAGAAACAGGCACACAGGCTTCCATAAGAGATGCTAGTGGTGTTAACTGTGTTTGGAAAATTGATCTAGCAACCACAGCCACTTGCCTCTTCTGGCTTACAGGGGTCCCATAGGAGCTTCCATTTAAATAGGGGAGGAATTTAATCTCTAAACAACAAGGCTAGTGTCAGATGTAGCTGACACAGAAGGGGTAGAGGTTATAATTTCATGAGGCATGAATGTTTGTTTAATTTCAACCAATTAAATTAAACTCTCAATCTGAGGCCAACAGTGCAGAGGCCCTGAAATGACCATTTACTGTACACATCACATACTCAAGAGGGTTCCCTTTCTGTGTTATTTATTCAGCCCAATGACTAGATGAAAGGAAATCACTGAGGTGTGAGCTCTGTGACAATACAAAATAATATCAGAGATCAGGGTTTTCTAAGGACATTTTTTGATCGTGTTACATTGCCTAGGTAATTTCAAAGCCACATGCTCAAACCCACGTTTTCTGTTGAGTCCCTATAAGAAAGGAATTTATTATGTCGATTTGTAATTGGTTCTTTGGAGGGGAAATCAAGCAGTTTATAGTACCTGGGGTAAAGTGTAGGGCTACTTTTCAGCTTGCATGAGGATTCTTCTCAGCTGTAGCTAAAGAATCACACTTAAGTCTTTTGCAGCATAAATAAAATAGCTGAATGAGAAATTTGTAATAGATTCACAGGAACTTTGGGACCCAAGTTTCCCCTCCTCCCTGCCATGCCAAGGATTTCAAAAGTCACACAGAGTTTCAAGACTCCAACAGTAAAGCTTAAAGACACCTCTCCAATTGCTCTGTCAGCTGCAGACCCTGGTTTCATGAACACACGTCTACAAGGAGACATTTCCATTTTTGCAGCTTTCCCGTGAGGCTCTAACCACTTATTACTAACAACAAATATTAATGCAAAGTTATTGACCCAAATCACAGGATATTTGTATTGCAGGTCTTCCATGCATTTCAACACCAACATCCTCTCAACTCATGGGCAAGGCCAATTTCTTACCAGTAAAGAGCAGGGAGAAAAATAAAACAAGTAATTCCTCACATCAACATTTTCTTCTAGACAAGTTCCCCACATTTTCTACAGCACTACTGAAATATCAACAAGGGAAAACTAACACCAAGGAAACCACTTTGACGAGTGCTTTTTGCACCGCACAACAAATAGATATGTGAGAGACAGAGAGGAGCCCCAACAGCACCCAGTGGCTCAAACAACAAGAAAACAAAGACTGTTCCCATTTCTCTTGCAAGGCTTTTGCAGGGCCCTTAGCATGTCATTCTGACTTGTCAAAACTCCGTTTTACAGAGGAGCAGATATGGCAGCTTTAATTTGAAATCCAAAGGCATAAAAGAGACACTTGTATTACTAACGTTAATGCTGAAGGAACAAGAGGTACTGTATCCCAGTAAAGAACGCACTAAACGCACTACAGAGAATGGGTATCAGCCAGTAGTACTAGCAGGTGTTTCCACAATCTTGCATATTTGCTGCTGTAAATCATTAAAAACACTGACCACATAGAATATGTCCAAATAGATTCTAAGGCTGGTATTTTATTTTTAGATCTCTGCATTTTCAAGAGAAAGATCATCCTTATTAATCTGTCAAGAAACATCCAAATTCAGGGAAGGCTGAGATGTGAAAACTACAGATAATAATAATTATTATTATCAGAAGGATAATGATATTCTCTGAAAGAAATTCATATGAATTACACAAGAATCACATCATTATTTTTTCCTCAGCCTCTATCCTGTGGTAGGTCCTACAAGGGTCTGTGCAACCAGGTTGTAGTAGATGACACATACAGAGTAAATAACTGGTCCTTCCCAGAACTGCATTAGAGAAGTTTGAGTGTTTCATTTAGCAAACAAAGGTGACTTTTGCTTGGGATAAAAGGGAATCACTGTTATTTGGAACAGAGGAATGATGTAAATACGGAAACAAAATTTGATGGAAATTTGCAGTCAACAACGTGCAGTTAAACAACACATAAGGTTTTGCTCCATTTTAACAGTAGCCAGCAGAATTAGGGATTGTTCTAAGGAGTCCCTGTTGGGCCTTAAACATATAGAAAGATAGCCAGGGAGAAAACATGCCTTTTCTCTCCCTAAAGCAGCTGCATATCTTCGGTACCACTTTAATTTGCCCTGCTCAAAGTATTCACATTACAGCAAAGCGGATTACAGAAGAAAAATACTGGCAATAGCAGGTAATGTAATATAAAGACTTTCACCTCTAGGTCATCAATTAAAATCCAGTCCAAATTGGTAGTGACTAAACATCATTACCCTTTGATAGCTGTTCAATTGCCTATTTGAAATGGAGTTTCAGCTCCCCAAGCACTACAAAAGCCTCTCCTGAGGCTCACACAAGCTGGCCCACGCACCAGTGATTTTAGAGAAGGCCCCAGAGAACTGAGACCATGTGGAGAACAGGGATCGCACTGGAGTTCAATGATTTGGTCTTAAACCCCTTTCCCATCTCCCCTCCCCACAAACTGATTAATTACCTTGGTGAGCACTGTTCTTCCCAGTCCTAATGCATGCAGCCCTCCTGCCTTGGCCTCCTCCAGGAGGCTGGGAAGACCGAGAGTGACTGCAGAGTCACCAAGTGCATAAGTCAGATGCTGGTATGAAAATTTCTCTTTCTTGCTCCTCTGATGCATCTTGGAGATCCTGGGACTGAGGGTACACTAGCATTCTCCCCGGTTTCTCAGTTTTGCACAAGAGCTAATCTGGTATCTGGTGCAGCCTAGAGTCACTCAAATTGGAGTTCTGCTTGCAAAGTGCTCAAGATAGCTTTGAGGTAATGGTTAAGACCATTAAAATACTCAAGATAGCATTAAGACCAACTGCTGCTGGTCTCATAGTTCTCATAGTCATAGACCTGGTCAGATGAACTGCTGATTCTGGATAGGTGTAGACACTGATTTCCAGACAAGGGATAGCAGAGAGATGTGATCTTGAAGAATATTTGCAGTGTCTTCAGGAGCTATATTTCAGGTGTTTACAGCCACCACTTCATCTGAGCCACTACATGATGCATGATGGCTCTTCAAGTGCTTCAGGGCAAAGGCAGCTTCAACAAACAAGCCCACAAGGATGGGGTAATTTTTAAATCTAATTTCCTAAATGAATGTGGAGAACAGTTAAAATTGAAAAAATAACTTAAAACAGAAGCACTCCTGCAGCTAAGATTCTCCAAGAAGGCAGTCAGAGTGCCCAGCCAGAGGAGAGGGTTAGAGGAGAGTCTAACTTACAACAATGTAGATTCCCTCTAGATTCCCCTCTTTAACTGGCCTGACCTTTTCTAAAAGGGTTACATCACACACAGACCTCAGCTATTACCCCCTGAACACTATTTTCTTTGCTCTGGAAACCTCACTGCAATAATGCCATGACAAACCTTGTTTTGTAAGCGACCCGCCAGCAGGACTGGACCACTTACAAGTTTCTGCCAAGAGGGAACAGGGAAGTCATACCCCTCTAGCCCGTATTATTTCTTTTAATAGATTCACAATCTTGGAAGGAGCCAGAGATCCTAAACAAAGATAAGATGTAAAGAGGTGGACAAGACATTAAAGAAATAAAATCCATATCAGGGCAATAATGGTCATAAAGCAATAAAGTGGATGTATAATAGTTCCTGGACTTTTAATTTGTGACTAATTTGTTGCACAATGAGGTTGCAATTTTCTAATTGTGATTGCCATTTTAATTTTACTCATGGCTGTGCAACTAACAATGTATAGTCTGGTAATTAAAATTAATTGTACCTTCACCTGCATATTTCTATTAGCCTGTTAAATCTAGTTGGTAGGCTCAATGATTTTGTTCTGTGAGAGAGATGCTGAATTCATTTCAGCGAGCCCAATTATGTTACACTCTATAATTCTTGTATGAAAAACAAGCATTTTCCTTTGACACAAAGAGTTGCTACAATCCCATTTTTAAAATTTGCATACTCAACACCAGAATATAGGCTGACAGGAGATGCATGTAAAGCATTTCTCTCTTTTTTTAAAAACAGCCTACTTGCAAGATCCCTCTTACAAAACTAGCTATCACAGTCCCTAGGAATAAATCCAATGAAAACTCAACTGGATAGCCACCGTTCAATTAATGTCATGAACAATTAGCAGATGTCTCCCTAACCAGACACACATGGTTTAAATTCAATCAGAATTTTATGACAAGCTGCATATTTGAAGCAGCAGTAACACAGTGACAGGACAGTTTCAATGCACAGGCAAAACTGTGAAAACCTGTACTGTCACACAAGTCTGTTTGTGGTTGTGCCCCAAATATCCAGAATCCATGCAATATTGAAGCCTGTCTATGAGTTTTTCTCCAGAAGCCATTGTTCCTGGCAAATGCAGGAATCTTGTCAAAATATGTTGAAGTTAGTTCATTATATGTTTTCTTGTCCAGATTGGAGCTGCAGCAGTCTGACACAATTCCGCTTGCACTCTACAGTGCTGTGTAGTTTCACCTTTGGGGTCTCAGGTGAGGCATTTGACACATCTTCCTCAAAGACTCTCAAATGTCTCAAAATAAAACCAAAAACTGGACCAAACCTCCACATTTCAGATTCCAGAAATCAAGACCTTCCAAATGCTGAAGATAAAAGATCCCAATTACAATTTCTACTGATTCCCTGTCCACCAGCTATGACCGTCTATAATGCTTTAATGCCAGATGGCAACTCTCTAGACCATAGCAATACTGTAACAGACCCTGGGATATTTGCAGTCAAAGATGTTTTGTTTGTTATGGCTGGGCTCTCAAGCAACTGAAAAATACTTGGTGTATACATGCTCTAAGATGTTCTAAATAAACCTCTGCTCATCAGTCATATCAGAGTCCTAATAAATTCAGGATGTTGAAGTCTGGTTTCAGGTGGTGTGGACTTCAGGGTCAGGGCTTTAAGAAGGTAGAAAAGATGGTACAAGAAAGAAATCCATTGTTATCTTAATATTATGATCTGTAAGCCAGGAGGGAGCAGTTATATTGCAACCAGAAAGTCTGCACCAGTTAGAAGAGACTACAACTACAAAGTTACCACTAGGCTGCAAAACATCCTTCCTGTATGGGTAGAACCAGTGGAGGAAGTAGATACCTGACATCTCTAATAATGAACACCTCTATTTCAAGGCAAACAACCTAGATGTTTTGGCCCATTTTTGAGTTTGTTAGTCAATAGTCAAACAAAAATCTCCATTTGTCAAGATACAGCTCAAAGCACTTGTACCAAATAGTTGTTGGTGAATATTAACTCTGTAAGAACTTGACAAAGAAAAAGCAAAGTGAGAGGAAGAGAGGAAGTCTAGTTTTAATCTGTGTTTTGCATCACTAATTAGTAATAACATGAAACTAATAAAGTCACATGATCGGAGTAAATAGCAAAAGTACCAAATCAGAGATAATTTTAAAATAAAAACCAGAACTTTTGTATTGTGGAACTGTAAGGATCAAAAAATAAAACCTGTAAAATTCATGGAGGTGAATAATATTCTCTCAGATTTAAAGGCAGGAAATACTGAACTCAAAGAGTAAGCATTGTTCTTGCACCCCTTCCCTGGTAAAACCAGCAAGGAGCAGCATCCCTTTATCTCTTGTAACCTGTCCAGCCAGTAGATGTTTCCACTGTCTCCCATTACCTACCCAGCAGCTATACAGCCCTTGCATCCCTTTATCACTCAGTATAACCACAGTAGAAAGTTTATGGTCTTAGGGCAGGTTGTTTTGCAGTCAATGGGACTCTTCTGCTGGCAAATTGATCACAGCATTTCCTTCGCTGCTCCTATTTTTAAAAAGGAACCGATGGCATTGTCTTGCTACACAATTGATGTAAGGATGAAGCTGCTGAGGAGCCACACAGTATGGAAACAAGGGTCCTAGAGAAGCCTATTAAGTATGAACTACATCCTCAACATTTTCACTCTCTTCATGTGGTCATATTACAGACATGGGAAAGAACTGAACTGCCAGCAAAGACATCCACAGGTATCATGAGGTCAAAGCAGGGAGTTGCAATAGATGTTTAGGGAAGGCTGTTTCAGAAGGGGAACAAGATGCTTCCTGAATGTAGGTGCTTGCTTTGCCAGCCTGGCTTGCAGGCTCAGAGAAAAGACTACCTGCAGTGCACAAAATATGTGCAGCTGCAGAAAAAATAGGCTGAAACATTGAAATTTAATTTTATTAAAGCTAAAGAAGAAATCATCGTTGTGAAAGGGGAGAATTTTAATTGATCCTGGTTGCATGTATTTTGTGCTTAGTCCTATGTTAGCATAGGTGGCATTGTTTTAGTTGAACAGGTAAAATCAATCTTAAATCACTTGCAATTCACCTTCTCGACAGCACCGTTCCCTCACTCCTCTGTTAAGAAAACAGTTTACTGTGAAATGAATTGCAACTAATCTCTTTAAAGCTATTTTCAACCGTATACCCTTCATTACTATTTTGCCATATAAACCATTGTTAAATAACAACAGGATCTTTTCATAACACTCAAAATAATTGGCTATTTTGGATGATATTATCAAGACTGCTTAATGTGGCTGTGTGAGTGACTGTTATTCATGCAATTCACTACCAGCCCCTTGACCTGGATCATTGCTGGAGCAAGTTTTATGAGCTTAATTGCAATTCCACCCCCCACCCCACCCCCAAGTCCTGTGTGAATTAGTCTGTGAAAATAGAATTTCCTACTTATTTTGTATCATTTTCTTCACAGACATCTTCTTCATAGTTAGAAAAGTCTACTCAGAAAACAGACCAAACTCCAGCTATATTTGCTAAACTGTGTGAAGCCAAAAAATAAACCAGTTAAATCACATTTTATTAAATGAAAAAAAAAAACCCAATGAAAAAGACGCTTGCGCTTATTAAGACATTACATGTAGCCAGAAAACAATCCTGAATAGATGATGCAGAAAGAGACTAAGAGTTTTTATGGCATTGGAAATTACAGTGGTCTATATTTACAGGGGTCTATATTTGTTATAAGATGGGTTGTTATCTTCAATATAAAAGTGACCTTGATAAAGTATCTTTTGACACTTTTACTGCTCCTTTAAATGAAATATTCCCTGTATCTTGCAGAATCAGCCTGAGTGAAATTGACTCAGTAGCCCAGATTTAGAAAGACAGGGGAAACATTTTCTAATTTAAAAGAAATTTGAGAAAATAGTTCCATTCCCTCTCTATTATCTGGCCATTCTGGAGCTTAGGTTTCTGAAACATCAACATGCACAGTTTGCTTTACAATCCTTCTGCAGAAATTAGCTGACACCCATCAATGTAGATAACAGAAAGCTGTGGCATTAACACTTGAGAGTGCATTAATCTTTCCCAAATTAAAATCTGCACCACAGCAGTTAAGATTGAGGCCACCGTGGTTCAGTGCTGTTTGACCGCCAATTTTGATAAAAGTGTTTTAAGAGAGGTGAGACTTAGATAAATTGCCCGTGGTTACACAACAGAAGCGAGGGTGAGTGTTTAGTCTACCGGCTGGCATCATAGCGGGGTGTCACGGGTGTTTGCGTGTTTGCATAAGGTGCAAAACAGAAGGAAAAGCAATGCCTTACACTGTTATTTCCTGGAGGTGACATCAATATTATAGTTCATCAGTGGGAGACAAATACACTTTCACATTTGAGTATCTGAAGATAAAAGCACCTTTGGTTGCAAAACAAATGAATATTCTTCCTGAGCTCCCTAGCCAGTCACTTTCTCTTGAGTTTAAAAGCTATCTGCCCCGTACTGAACAGGTGAGTTAAGCTTTACAGATAATACCCACATGTAGTTCTTGATCCAGGCCTGAAATAAGCTTTCCATTCAACACATAGCAAGTAAAGATTTTGCCACATGGTACATTTTGCATTTGTCTGAGTCCTGATGACATCGAGAGTGATGCACAAATTGGACTTGGGTTTAAAATTTAACCCAAGCCTCTAGGTTCAGTCACTGCTGATATACAGAACAAGCCTCTTCTTCGTTGACTTTGTTACAAAGGTTTTGAAATCCATATGTTTTCAAGAAAATCTTGTGCTAATAAAAATTCAGAGCTCTTTGAAATAAAGACCCTGAGTCCCAGTGTTTTGAAACTCTTATTTATCTGCTGAACATAACAACAATGTGGGAACTCCCTTCCTGGGGAGGTGATCCTGCTGTGGCAGGGGGATTGGACTAGATGATCTTTTGAGGTCCCTTCCAATCCTTAACGTTCTGTGATTCTGTGATTTCCTGGATTTTCAGTTGGCTCCAAGATCTCCAGTTCTTATCATGTTTATAACCAGTTTGAAAAACTTTTTCTGTCCAAGACATCAAATATCTCTATGATGTAAGTTACTAACAGAACTGTGAACACAGCTCCTTTCCTGAGCCCTGAAAGCTGTACCTTGAAGATCTGATTCTTGCTCTGCAAGAAACAGGGTTTTCTTAGCTGATTTTCTTCCTTGTCTTAACATGGCATAGTAAAGTCAAAGAATTAGAAATTAAAAGAATCCAAGTTACTCACTCAGCAATGAAATATACAGTAAAATATGATGTCTGTTATTTTAGTTGCCTTCAAAATTTGAAGAAAAATTGAAGCCATTAATGCAACTCTGTTATTCTATAATTATCACTCGTTGCAGTAGGCAGAAAAGCAAGCCTCACCCTTATCTGGTACCACACCAATGAAAAGCCATACACATCTGAACTGGGGGGCAGGGTAATTGGATAACCATGCGACTTTACAAGGAGAATGTGGATCCATTTTAAACAAGAAATCCATGCCTGAGGCAAATGTTATAAAGGAGTATTTTGCCACTTATTTGGCTTCTTCTAGGAACACAAGAAGTATAAGGGACATTGGCCGGGCCTGAACAGTGGAGTACTGCCAAGAAGTTGTCACAGGAAAGTGGGAACCAGACTCCACCACTGATCTTGGCTGAAGACTGAGGGCTGATGTCTGTGGTCAAGGTACAGAACTGTGAAGCCCTTCACTTGTGAAACTGATAGTACTGCTTACCAATTTCAAAAGATTCAAATTCATAAGCAGGTTATGAAATGTAAAAATCTGTAAAGCATTTAGACATATTGCAGTGGAAACCATTGAGAATCCATATTACAAACATAAACTGTGCGAAATAAGCTTTCGTAGGATAAACTGAAGGTTAGCTGAACCATCTGGAATAAATACCATATCACTAGAACTTTTATGTTGGCTAGTTTCAACTAAAGTTTCATCTTTCAACTAAAGAGGTCCTGTGCCAATCTGCATTCTGAATTACTTGTTCTGTACTCAACCTTTCCTTCACCATTCTATGTACTTTAAAAAACACATGAGCAAACAAATCACTGAATACTCCTGGTTGGAAAGGACCTTCCAGATCACCAACTCCAACCATACACAGAAAAACAAAAACCAAAACCCTGATTAAAACACATTCAACCAGAGAAAACACAAAATAAACCCCCTACAATCTCTGCCAATCAAGCATGTTGTGAAGCATCATGTCTACAGGTTTCTTAAAAGTCTTCAGGAACCACCTCCCTGAGCAGGCTGTTCCAGTGCCTCACCACTCTTTCTGTAAAGAATTTCTTCCTAATGTCCAAACTAAACCTCACCTGACACAACTTTAGACTATTCCCTCTGGTCCAGTCATCATTTTCACTTAAGAGGCCAACATCCACTTCTCTACAACCTCCTTTCAGGTTGTTGTAGAGGACAATCATGTCTTGCCTCAGCCTCCTCTTCTCTAAACTAAACATGCCCAGCTCCCTCAGCCTCTCCTCATATGACTTCTCCTCTAGACACCTCATGAGCTTAGTAGCTCTCCTCTGGACATGCTCCACCACTTCAATGTCCTTCTTATAGTGAGGGGCCCAAAACTGAACACAGTACTCAAGGTGAGGCCTCACTGGTGCCCAGTACAAGGACATGATACCTTCCCTACTCCTGCTGGCCACACTATTCCTGACACAAGCCAGGATCCTGCTGGCCTTCTTGGCCACCAGGGCACACTGCTGGCTTATGTTAAGCTGGCTCTCCACCAGCACCCCCAGGTCCTTTTCTGTTGGGCAGCTTTCCAGCCACCCTTCTTCAGCCTCACTTCCATCCCAGGAAATGTGATGGAACAAGTTATTCTTGATGCTGTCGGTAGGCAAATCAAGGACAGGAGGGTCTTTAGGAACAGTCAGCATGGCTTCACCAAGGGAAAGTCATGCTTGACCAACCTGATAGCCTTTTATGAGGGCATAACCAGGTGG
>JAOXOE010000405.1:44302359-44403653 GCA_028565055.1 Phoeniculus purpureus
GTAATAGGCTGCCCAGAGAGGTGTTTCAGTCACCATCCCTGGATGTGTTTAAAGATCGTGTGGATGTGGTGTTGAGGGATATGGTTTAAGGATGAACTTTGTAGAGTAAGGTTGATGGTTGGACTTGATGATCCCAAGGGTCTTCTCCAACCAGAATGATTCTGTTATTCTATTGAAAGATGAACATCACTCATTCTTGAGTATGTATTTTTAATTTCTGACTTGCATGACAGGCAGTGGCATCCAAATCTGCACTCATGATTGAGACCATTTTTACTTCAGCGTGTACATATACATATAAATTATATTTGAGTATATATCACACTAAAGATGTACTAAATAAGTATAAAATAATAGAAGGATAGAAAGAGGTCAGAAGTTATGAATATAGTGGTTTTTACAAAATTTGTGATTTTAAATACATAACTTCAAAGAGATTGAAACCATATAGTTACATAAGCTCATGCTTTTGGCATTTGAAACACTTAAAAACCATCAAAACCAAAGACCAACTGATGTCAATGGTAGTTAAGTCTGGGACAAAAGTCAAAATGGAAGCTTAACGTCTTAATTCATTATTTTTTAAAAGCCCTAAACTATATAGCTCCTGAGTATCAAGGACCCTGTAATCCTTAGAACAGAGAAAGCTGGAAGGCAGTCACTGTCAATGAAAACACTCACCTTTACATTGTGCATGCTCATGATGTTACCACAGTCATCCATGTACTGCTTCAGATCCTTGTCCTATCAAAACACCACAATCACTGTTCAGTAAAATTGTGGACAATGTGTTACATGAATATTATTTACTGCTGGAACTAAAATAAATAATGTGAACAGAGTTTTCTGCAAAAGATGTTCAGTGATAAAAAACCAAAAAGCCTGAAAACTCTGGCTTTCCAAAGGATACAGATACCCGTTTTCCACCAAACTACATAATCTCACACAACACTATTTATTATTGCTTCCTCCTCCATCTTGTGCGTGCAATAGCATGTAATGAAATTACTACATTCTCCAATTACATTGGAAGTGAAGGGTTTTTCTTCATCCCTCTTAGTATGCTTATATATCACAGCACATTATGTACAAAATATCTCAAAGAAAAACCTCAGTGAGAGACTGAAAGGTCTACAAAGGTAGTGGGTCCTAGGCCGCCCAGGGAGATGGTTGAATCAGCATCCCTGAATGTGTTTAGAAGTCACTTAGATCTGGAGCTTGGGGACATGGTTTAACAGTGGTATCAGTACAGTTAGGTTGATGGTTGGATTTGATCTTAGGTGTTTTCCAACATAAATGATTCTACAACTCTAAGAGGTAAGCAAATGAGACACGTGATTGTGGATTCGTCTGAAAAGGTTGTTATAAAAAGATGGAATATACTTGTTTCAAACTATGCTTTTACCATTAACTAACTTGTGAGAGTCGCATCGTTACAGGCAAGTATCATGTGAATAATAGTGTGATCATTCTTTTCTGATTTTGGTACAAGTAGACAGTCTGCTCCCGTCAATCACCACTACCTGATATTAATGAAGCACTGAAATGATCACAACAGTATCTATTAATTTAATAAACACTGAATTTAACATTTAATTGAATACACATTTTTCATTTTCAACTTGATGATTCCTCATGCAGGAGAAAACTGTAACAGCCCCAGTATTTTTAAAAAAAGTACAGAACTTGATTATGTCTGTGTCACTTAAAAACAACTGAATGTAAAGCTTCCTAATTGCTTAAGCACTTACCAGATATTCAAAAACAAGAGTCAAAGACTTGTCTGTGTGCACAATATCATGTAATGTCACAATATTTGCATGCTTCAGATCTTTTAACAATGATACTGCAAAAGAGAAGCATAAATATAAATAAGTGCAAACACACAAGCAGTAAAAGCATTTATATGTAGATTGCATAATATATATTTCCAAGTAGCAGCAGTACTTTGGCCAGAAAGAAATCCAAAGGCATCTGACATTCTAAGAAGTGGAAGAAATTTATCACCTTCTCTTATGGCTGTGCATGGTGCTCCCTCTTCATGTTCCAGGCGGATTTCTTTCAGAGCTACCAGGTTCTCCGTCAATTTACTTCTCCCCTTATAAACTGTTGCATAAGTACCCTGCAAAAAGGAAAAAGAAGTCTTGCAAGATTTTTCTTCATTGAAATATAACTTAAAAAATAAATTCTTTAATTTAAATACAAAAAAGACATTCTAAAAAATTCTATCTAAAATTCCAACAGGTTTCATTTTGGGTAAAAATAATTTTTTACATTGTCTTATTCAATATATGTAAATCTAAAGCTAATTTGTAAGCAGGGGTTTCAACAGACAGAAGGCATGTGTATGCTTAACAATGCTAAAAATGACATGTAAAGCTACACCACACAACTGCCAAAGAAGCCAGTTTGTGTAGCATTAAGGTCACTAAGTTCACTGCTGGGATCATTTACCTTCTTGAAAGTCTCTGTCTGATTAAAGCTAGCTCAGGTATCTCTATACCGCACTGCAGTTATGCTCTGGAAGGCTGCAGACAGAGTCTTCTGTCATTTTTTATGAAAATATTTAACTTCTTTTGATAGCTTTTTGTTTTTATTACATTAATTTACCCGAGAAATTATTTTTGGGGGGAGGCTTTTCATTTTGGCTAACATAACACGCAGTGAACATTATAAAGCTTACCTCTCTTGATTTGTTTTTCCTCACACAATGAGAGATTCAAAAGTCTCAAGGAATGTTACACAAGGATAAGACATTCTGACAAAACTTCAAGTAGGTACAATTAACCCCAGTAAATGCAAAAGGAAGCAACAAAACTACAGAAAGTGCCCTAGGTTGCACTACAGCACTGAAAGGCTCTACAGAGAGACCTGGACAGGCGGGATCCAATGGGCCTTGGCCAACGGTATGAGCTTCAACAAGGTCAAATGCCATGTCCTGCACTTGGATCACAACAACCCCATGCAATGCTAGAGGCTTGGGGAAGAGTGGCTGGAAAGGTGCCTGGTGGAAAAGGACCTGGGAGTGTCAGCTGATATGTGGCTGGAACCTGAGCTAGTGGTGTGCCCAGGCGGCTTGTAGCAAAAGCAGTGGGGTCAGCAGGAGTAGGGAAATGACTGTTTTCCTGTAACTAAGCACTGGTGAGGCGACACCTCCAATAGAATGTTAAGTTTTGGGCCTATCACTACAAGAACTATAGTGAAGTTCTCAATGGTCCAAAGAAGGGCAATAAAGCTGGAGAAGGATCTAGAGCATAGGTCTTATGAAGAGTGGCTGAGGGAACTGGGCTTGTTTAGCCTGAGGAAAAGGAGGCTGAGAGGATACCTGCTCACTCTCTACAACTACCTGAAAGGAGGTTGGAGTGAGGTATGGGTTGGTTTTTTCTCACAAGTAATAAGCAATAGGATGAGAGGAAATAGCCTCAAGTTCAATTGGGGAGGTTTAGGTTTGATAGCAAGAGAAGTTTCTTCACCAAAGCCTTGTCAAACACTGGAACAGGCTGCCCACAAAGTGGTGAAGTCAATAGCCCTGCATTATTTAAAAGATGTGTAAATGTGGTACCTAATGACATGATTTACTGGTGGATTTGGTAACACTGGGCTAATAATTGCAGTCAATGGTCTTATAGGTCTTTTTCAACCCAAACAGTTCTGTAACTTTAGTTACCTGGTTCTGTCCACTCCACTTTGTGAGATAATGTACACTCTCAACTATGACTTGATGTGCACTAGATTTCCAGTTCTAGATTTTCCACTTCTATTGTGCCACTTAACAAGTACAACGGCAAAACAAAAACTAAATGTGTTTGGAAGCTGCAAATGGAGCACTGGTTGCCGTCTTCCAGCACAGGTGCTGACAAGCCCTGCTTCCTTCTACAGTATTGAGTGCATCCCAATGCAGTGCTCTTTGGCCATTTTTAGTCCTGCTGGCCAACCTCAGTCAAATTGGACAGGACACGTTACTCCTCCTGAATCCTACTATTTGTCTGGAATTTAGAGGCTGAGCAGAGGTTGAAAGGTGTACTGGTGTCCTCCAAGGAAGAAACACGTCCAGCTGGCTGCCCAGCTCAGGCACGCAGGCTTCTGTACTGAAACATGCATAGTTACTGCCTGCTCCCTGCAAGCACTGTCTTCTTGTCCAGTACGAGTGCTTCTTAACTTGCTACAGGACACCAAACTGAAGTAGCTTTAATACTGACAGATTACTCCTGATTATATGCACACAAAGTCAGCTTCTACATAAAAAGATCACAGAGCACTTGAGTCTTGCTCTTCCCCACATCAGTGACAGTTTTTCTACCTTTTTTTTTTTGCTTATTATATATGCATAGAACATTTGTGTGGCTGTGACAGTAGTATACATGATGAGTATGTTTGGTTCACTGAAAAGATAAATTCAATGGGTATTTTGAGGAATATGAAGACTTTCAGATTGCACTTATGTGAAATTTTACCTAAGACATTGTTGTCCAAGCACGAATCATGTCAAAAGAAAGCTATACATACCTCTCCAAGCTTTTCCAACTTGATATAGGTTTCCATTTTTCCAAATCCAATTTCTGACTGTAATGAAAGGAAATGGAGACTTGATCACTAAACGTTAACGCTTGATTTAATCATAATTTAGTCAGTAAGCTAAACTTTGTTTTGGGAAAAATATCTGATGGTACTTGACCAAGCACTCTTTTTTTCCTGCAGCACACATCTTGACTTACACAGAAACATTGACACACCATATTTACGGTCTCTTACTTCTAATGTGCTGGAGCGTAGGCATTACATCTGTGCTACTGTGCAAGTGATACTGTACATGCATACACAAAACACAATTACTGCAAAAGCTTTTCTCCTCTTTTATTTCAAAGAAAAACACCAGAGCTAAAGTATAACAAGTTCTCACTTGATACTTTTTATAGCCTTTTTCTTTGATTCTGACTAAGCCTTAAATAAAGACATGCCTTTGAAGCAGAGCATAATATTCAAATCGTGAAAGGCCAATGCAGCAATTGCACGCCTGCACACCACAGCACTGCTGGCAGGTTTCATTTTGGACTTTTAAGTCCTGAAAGCATTTGCAAAAGGCAAAACAAAACAATCTTGTGACAGGAAGCTGATTCCATATAGAGGGCACTATTTTTCTGTTTGTCTTGTAGAAGATAAGGAGAGAACTTTGACTGCTCTTGGGATTCAATCTTAAATGAGCAAGGGGATTTAGAGATATAGAAAAATCCCCCAGCCCCCAAATACTATATTCCTGTGAGAAAGTTCTACTGAAAAGGTACTTTGCCAGACTATTTCAAGAATGTGCATATTTTATATGAGTATCCAAAATTTCTACCATTTATACTCTACATTATGGAACAGGAATTCTCATTCTGCCATATCCAAGGAAAAGGCTTATTTTAAAGAAAAAGTTTCAGATTAGAATAAGCAAATAAGTACTAAGTAAAAAAGTAAAAAATAACCCAATAGTATTTTAGGTATATTTAGATTCATTAATTAATTCTCTCAGAAATTCACTTATGCTTAAAAAAAAAAATTATCACCTCAATGGCAATTTTAAGAATGAAAACTTGTTACCAACACAAAAGAACAGTGAGGATTATGTGCCTTCAAATAATGCTGCTTTAGGATATAGTAGGAAGGTCCTAATGTATCACAAGAGTGCCATCCTTGACCTAAGACTATGTTGAACCTATATTCAAACTTTGCTCCAAAAAGCAAAAGGATGGAAGTATGCACTCTGAGAACTGAGCTTAGCCACTGATTTCAGTTGAACAAGACCTTCACTAAGAAAAGATAGGATCATGTTTGGAGACAAAAAATGAAAGAAAGGGCAACACTCTTGAATGAATTTTGTCACGTTTACACTGAAGCTATGGAAATACAAGCCAAGGTTTAAATGAAGCAGAAGACGCAAGGATTTGGTTTAGCACACTTACTAGTGATGCTCTACGAGAACGTCGACTCATTGGCTGATCGAATGGCGGGCTATTAATCTGCAACTTTTCAAGGTAGCCATCAGGTATCCTGATGTCAGCAGGGAGGGACAAGCGCTTGTTCAAATCCTGCAGTAAATAATATTAAGACAAGAAGGATCACAAGTAATTCAGAATTTCCTAAAACATCTTTTAATACCTGTCGAGTTACTGTTTTTACAGTATTAACATTTAAACCTGAAATAGTTAGATGAATGAAAAATAAGTAATCTCACACGAACTGTTTGAAAAGCATTCTCTTCTAATAATATTTCAAAATATTTAGATAACACATTAAACTAATCAGTGTTTTATAAAATCATTACTCTTAACGAGGAGAGTAAAATATTAACATGTAATTAATTGCATTGTGGATAAATGCACTGAGTTTATTTGAATACTTATACACACCTGGAATACCAAAACCTGAGAATTCAGAGGGTAGTAAATTAATTTCTTTTCATGTATTAATTACATGCCAATTCCAGCAGATCTCCACAAGTCTAAATATACCATCTTCTCTTTGTCTGATTACCAGAAGTAATAAACTTGCTTCAATTTCCATTTTTCGAGTCTTGCAAGACAGAACCACTTCATTACTAGAGCCAAACTATTACAAATGTGAATACACTTTCCTATTCCAAACTCCTCACTATAGGATCTTTAGCAAATCGAAGTGACATTATATAAAAGCAGCTTTCCTTACATGAGCTTTTTTCACCAGTAAGTTTTTCCTACAACAGTATGTATTATATCTAAGACAAGAGGGAAACCAAATTACTTCACAATTCAGAAACACATACAAAAAAAAAAGATTGTGAGGGATGTTAGAAGGGGTGTGCACGCTGCATATTTTTCATTTTTTTAGAATTTTTATTTTAGTTTGGCTTTAATCTCAGACACATCAGAAAACTAAATAGTCTCTTAAAGTGACCAGCGACCACCATTGAGATAAAAGGGCAACATATCCAGACACTCCAGAAATAGGGAGTAATTGCCAAAACAGTAGGACTTGTTTTCCGGTAGTTTATCCAAGTGAAGAAAAATCACATCAAACTACAAAACCCACTCCCATGGATTCTAACCTGAAGTTAGGACATCTCTGAAATGACCACTGTTTTCTCACTTTTCTCCAGCAGAAGTGGGAATCTCTAGATTTTTGCTGGTGCACCTCAATACTCACCTGACGGCAGTAAGCTCTCCTTGACTTTACCCTGTTCTACTTCACCTCTCGCTTCAATTCTGGGCATCCTGAATTAACCTTAACGCTGGCAGCTACACTCCCATTCAGTTCCCCTCAGGCTTGGCCATGTGTTTCTACTCGTGTCTCTGCAACAGCTTTGAACTATTTCAGCATGCTAAATCACCAAGAAACTATCTCAGGCGAAGTGCACTGTTTCCGGCCAGCTTTGTGCTCCAAACAGGTTCAGTGTAAGGTCAGACGAGCTTACAGCCTGAACACAGGGCAAGAGAGGCAGTAGAGCAAGCACGGGAAACAGACAACTAAATTGGCTTAGGCTGGCAAAGAATGGATCATCAGACTTTTTGGGACTTGAGATCTTGGTGGACAACTTGCTAAGCTTTCAGTATTGGTAACATATTTGAACCAAGTGTACATCGTGATCCATACAAGTATCTGCAGCAGCAGCGGAGCAAAAAAGATCAGTTAAAAATACATACTAAAAGATTAATGTAATTTATTTATTTCAGGTAGTGCTGAAATGCTAATACACATCTCCCAAGTGACTGATCTATATAAGCTATTCACTATGGCTCCTGGAGACTGGCAGAAATTTTTGGAGAGATGCCAACATGGTTTTAACTTCTGGCAGTTGACCCTCATGTTTTCCTTCTGCTGCTACACTTCCTTAGGTACAGAACACAAAGGTCTATCAGCTTCTGCTTTGCTGTGCAATGCCAGTTTCTTTGCTTAACTGGAAAAATCTGTGTCTGCATTTCTTATGTTGTACAGAATTTTTAAACGGTCCTCAAACAAAAGCAGCACTGTTCACATAATAGCAGCTTTGAGTAACATTTTGAAGTTTAATTAAAAGGAAACAAAGGGATGCCTCAGTTTTGGCAGCTTCTGATTTCTTTACTAATTTTCAACTTGGGTATTTCAGATTTTTCAAAACATTGGCAATTTCAAAACTGTGGTTTTTTTGGGAGAGTGGAAGAACCAATTAATTGTAACAGGAGTCAGCAGCAGTCCCTATAGTAAAACAGTATTATCCACTGAAGAATTTTCCTTCCTTTTGTCAAGCTCTGCTAATGCCATTTTTGTAATAGGCAACTCAGATTCAGTGATGTTACAGCCATCCTAAAAGCAAAATGGCTCTCCCCTACCGAACAGTGCCTCAGATTATTAAAAATAAATGAACAGATAAATTCACTCTATGATTTATTGCATTATTCAGTAAATTCAGGTTTCTCATCAAAACAGATGAGCACAAAGGAAAGAGCTCCATGTTGGCCTGAAGAAATCCGATGGATCATCTCCTCGCAGCAGGAAACTATGCAACTGCTGGAACAAGATAGGGACAGCCGGAAGAGGACCAGCATCAAGTCTATACTCCAACTTCCTGTTGTAATCCCAGATCCACAGTTCTCTTTCCTCTGTTGTTGAAGAATGTAAAATAAAGCAGAAAACTCACAAATTCCAAGACAGCAGAAGAAAACAGAACTGGGCTGAGTTTTACTATATAATTTCCTGAAAGTAGTAGACATCATCATCATCATCATTCTAAATATCTTGTGGCAAAACAGCTATCTCCTACTCCCATCTAATAACTCCATGGCATCAAAACCTACTGCAGTGCTCTTTTCTTCCTGTCCCATAGCGCTTGTTTCACAGTAAGTATTTTAATAGTCTACTCACAGATATATTGAAGTCATGGACCACAACTCAAAGGCTTAATGTAATACTGAATCAACTGTACCCCAGAGCTTGCTAGCTCTATGTTCTCTCCACCCACACCACTAATCCTTGGGGTAAAGTGGTGCTTCAAACTCAGCTCCACAGCCTTGAAGAAGCATTTCCAAGCACACAAGGCTGATGGCTACGTAGGAAGAAGGTGGCAAAGGCAATTTCAAAATTATGCCATTAACTGTGCACACAATCAAATATGTTTTTTCAATTTGAGAGGAAGGGAAACAAAGCAATTCTAGGAGGCTTTACAGCTACTAAGGAGTCATTACACTGGAGTCCAGCTATTGTAAAAACTAGAGTTAACAATATTTTAGGTTGCAGAAAATACTACAGTGGGAACTAGTGAAAATTCTATTATAGAATCCTTCTTCCTCCATTCTCGTAAGGTCTGCCTATGTCATTTTTGCAACAAGCAATTGCAAAAAACCCCCATGACTTCAAGAACCACAGGATTCCTCAGTTCTAAAGTGAGCAAAAGCTAACATTTGGCACACCGCAGTGTGTAACACAGATACTGTTTGAATGTAAAGCCCAAAATTTATTCCAGTTTTGGGAAAAAAAACCAACCCAAACCCCAACAACCCCCAAAAACCCTAAAGTCCACTTTATATTTAAAACAACCCTTCCTCCACCCCCCTGCAATGTCTGCCTTAAAAAAATATACCAAACACCTCAAAACCACAGAACAACCTGAAGGGGAAAGTAGGGATAATTTTTGTCAGGATTGCAGTATGAGTTGTTAATACATTTTTCTATTTACATTTGTAATACTGTCAATATTGTCATGGACAATATATGACAGTACGTCAGGGATTGGAAGGGACCTCAAAAGATGACAGTAATAACTCTTCTCTCCTCAAAATATATATTTTGCATGTAGTTGTGGAAATTTGTGTCATGTTGTAAATACAATCAAAACACTACCCTTTCTACTTCAAAACATAGCAATTTGATGGAAACTGAAGCAGGTACTTCACAGATTTTTCCTCCTAATGATCTACAGTAATCAATATGCAATATTAATTCATATTTTGCTGTCTGTGTTGAAATGCCAGCCAAGCTAAGACTTCTTAATGTATGAAAATTAACTACCAATCCAAAGCCTTTTATGACACTAATATTTGAAAGCCTACAACACTACCAGGTATAAAGTCACTTCTATATAATCTTCTTTGTATTATAATTAGCCTTTACCTAACTGCCTAAAACAGGTAAAATAAAGTCGTTTAGACTGCAAACCCAAACACCTGAAAAACAGAAACTGCTATGCTTTTTTTGACTGTACCACCTTAACTCCTCCCAGTTTTGCAATAATTGAAGCAGCTGCCTCTTGGGAAAAGAAAGCAATCATAATTAAATGCCATACAGCAACATGGAAGGGGATTCATTAGACATGCGTGACAGAAATAAGCACATTTCCTCGTGACTAAATAGAAAAACTGGAAACTAAGATCACATGAAATTAATAGTTGAAAACCCTGTTAATTTAACTGAGATTATATTAAAAAAAGAAAAACAAGAGCCCTACCACACACCAACCAATTTTGAGACTTGAGTGTACAAGACCAGGCAATCTGTTGACAATGAGACAACCTGTTCAGCTGATGGCCACAAGAGCCTTATTCCCGCTACTGTGGGCTGATCCCAGCCAACAGCCTACACCTGGTTGAGCGCTTGTTCTCTGCTCCCACAGGTTGCAGAGAAGATGGAAGGATAGTGAGGAGACTTGTGGGTGAGGTAATTACATTTTCATATGGCAAGTAAAAGCTATATGCCCAGGCAGAGTGGAAAAAGGAACTGACTCACTGCTTCCCATGGGCAGGCAGGTGTCCAGCCGTTTCCTGGAAAGCCGGGCCTCAGCACACCTGGCACTGCCTCAGGAAATGGAAGACTAATGCCAGAGGCACAAACGTCCCCTCTTCTTCCTTCTTCTCCATAGCTTTTATTAATGAACAGCAAGTCAGACGGTACAGAACAGCCCTTTGGCCAGTTTTGGTCAGCTGCGTAGCCCAGGTGAAGCCTTTATAGAGAGACTGGTCTTAGTGTGGGAAGCCCAGGGTTGCATGTTAGCCGCAATCGCCAGCCCTGCTCCCTCATGCTGTGTAGTCATCCCAATGCAACCTGGCTGTTGCTGCTTTTAGAAGTGGCAAAACCTGCTCTTCCAAAGCAGACAGCTTGCTTTTATTCTGGCATGATGCCAGGCTGCAGTGCAAGCAGCAGTAACTGTGACTTCAAAGACTTTAAAATTCTCTTAAACCTCTGTGGAATTCCATGAAAAAATGAAAAAGCCACTTTCTGGACAGAGGACTCTGTCCATGTTGATGTCAATGACCACCTGAATCTAACGATGTGTGAGCATTTCTCAGAAAAAAAGCCTTAAACCAAGGAAAAATGACTAAAACCAAGAAACCTTTTGTAATGGAAATTGTTAGCAGCCTCTTAAAAACACAGGCTCTTACAGATCCTGCTACAAAGCTGTTTAAAGAACTAAGAAGGAAGCATGTAATAGGAGGACTGATAATTTTTGATATTCTTTAATTTGTGATACTTAGGATTTTAAGTTCGTCCAGAGTTAAACGTTCATTTTTAACACTAACCCATTTTGCATCCCTTTATGAATATTTATGGGGTGGGGGCTTTTTATTTTTTAACTCCCTATGTTATCTCACATATCCTTTTTTAAACATAACAGGTGTGTAAGTGGTGTACACAGACCCTCAGCTATGCAGAGGGAATCTGGGTGCATTCCTAACTCTTAACAAGCAAAGGTTTAGTGGAATGTAAACCTTTACCTTTCAGGGACAATAAAGTACATCAGGTAAAACAAACCATCTTTTAGAAAATTAAAATACTTTCTTGTAAGTCACTTAAAGATTGATTTTTCCAAATGACATTTATGAAAAGGCTCTTGTCAACTCATAATGCTCTCTAGATTATCTATCTTTAGGGTCAACTTGCAACAACTGTTAAATGCTCAAAAGCCTACACTTAATTCTATGTTGCTTAATGAGCTATTTTTTGATCCAGTTTCAGAATATATTCTGCAAAGCACCATTTGCTTTGCTAGGGTAACCAGAATGCTTGTGGCATTTTCTCCCCTCCTACAACTTAAAAACACATTTTATGTCCCCATGTGCAATGCTCCCTCTCTCAGTCTTGCTTTATTGCTGGTATTATTGGCAGAGAAATGCATACTATTTTTATAATTTGCCTGAAACAAGACTCTCATTTGCCCTACTCTGCTCGATGGCAGATAAACATGTAAGCACTCATGACACTAATATAACTTTGTTTTCTGTGCAGATAAACTACCTCAACTTGTGCTTATCTTTATAATCTATTTCTAGATCTACTGCTAGCTACAGCAAATGCTCTAAGAAGAGCTACACTCTGTCAAGCCTTTTCTTCTGCCTGGCTAGCAGCCAACTGTGTTTCTGTGACTTGATGTGAATGTTCTTTTTACCACTGACCACTTTTGCTTGGGCACAAGAAAAGGAGGCAGAAGCAGGTAACATAATATTTAATTTAACACAGTAAGTGAATAAACATGTCTTCCAAATCAAAAAACCAAAACCCAATCAAAACTACAAAACCCCAGACAGACAAATCCCTATAACCCTCATCCACTCGCCACAAAAACTCCCATCCCAAACGAAAAAAAAAAACCCTCCTGCTTTTTGCACATACTTGGAGGTAAAAACCAAAAATCCCGATAGTTTTTATTTCTCTACTTCTGGTCCCCTTTTGGATGGCCCAAAATACCATTTCAAATATCAATGACTTGACTTGCCACACACTGTAAACCATTCACAGCAGTTTAATACCGGAATGTTATTACCACATTTGTTTTGCACCTCAGACAACTCCATTCCTTTGCTACTTACACTTTTCTCATCTCATGTTCTCCATAATACAAACCTTCCAACTACTCCTTTTTCTAATTGCTTGACTTGGCCAATATAATACTCTTCAGTGAACTTTTCAGAAAGTCTCACTCCTAGTCAACAGCTAAAATTCCACTTCTTTTAAACCTTGTCAAAAAAGTACCTTTTTTCCACAGAATGTACCTATTCTTATTTCACACATTAAAGTGTGAAAAGTTAACAACAACCTTGTTAACTTTTCACACTTTAAATCAGGTATTAAACTATTTCTGTTTTTCCTTAATTCCCCATTTATTTTTTTTCTGGGATGCACTGCACACTGGTACATTTGACTTACATGAAATAAAGATTATTCTAAGTCAGGATACAGAATGTTTGAACTCTTCATGTTAGAACTGCTCTAAAAAGAGGTAATGTAGTTTGTCTTTGGATGGCTCAAGTTATTACATCGTTGACCTTTACAGCACATTTCGGCAATGAACACTAATATCTCTCCCAAAACAGAATGACAATTTTGACAATAATCAAAATGAAAAATACATTATTGGAAAACTGGCCAGGGAAAGACTTTCCGACTTCTTCGAAGCCAAATAATCAGTATGCTAAGAAAAGCAGAAAAACTGAGACTAGTTTTATTTTTACCCTTTAACCAATTTGCAGACTGCTTCTTTCTTGTAGTGTTTGTAGCAATAATAAATCTTTCTCAAATCTATTGGGCTGAAAATGCAATCGATCTCTCAATGGCTAGGCTGTTTCAGGCTGCTGCTGCACTCACAACTGCAGCAGAAGAAAGATTTCTTTCTTCTTCACTTCCTTCTGCCAGTGAAGCAGTAGAAGTCAAAAAGAAAAAAAAAAGGGCAATTCTTTAGTACCAAATGACTTGTCAGAAAAGCTGGAAGGGAAAGTCCTGACAGCATCAGCCTCAGTCTGATGATAGCATTAGCCTCAGCTCACTATTCCCTGAATGTTTCAGTTGACAGCCAACTACCTCCAGACCAGGTACTCTACTGCCTGCAGCCAGAGGCTTTCATTGCTTTTCAGAGAACAGTCTCCAAGCTACTGATGTAGAGATGTAGAGTAAGAGAACTGGCAGAACACTACCCCTTCAAAACTAATTATCTTGGATTAAAGTTTAGTAGCCAAGAGGAGGAGAAACCTCTGTCAGAAGCAGGCAGTGGACAACACAATCTATATTGCTAAGCTGCATCAATATACACCAATTCTTATTGCTTTGTACTTCAGTTCATTGATAAGCTTTATTTCTGGCCTGATCAGCAAGGTATATACTTACTATACGCCAGCAGACAACAAGCCCTCCACCTCTCCCTGAAGTACCAGCTTATCTTTTGAGAATTAATTTTATTAGACTCCATCAATAAAATTTTGTTACAGCCTCATAAAGGAAAAGAATTGTTCTTCTAAGTCTACAGACAACAGTCTGACAGCCCAAACAATCCACTATAGATCAAATTAAAAGGCTTTGCTCCCTTGTGTAAGCATAGTTCTCAATTAGCCTTCTCACCAGCTTCAGAGAGCACCAGTGAGACATGTCAGCCGCAACCACAAGCTGTTCACTAATAAGTCACAGTGCTTTTGTTCATTGGAGAAAGCTTAATGTGATCTAAAATGCTACATAACTCTCCATGTGACTCAGTTCAATTGCATTACATGCTAACCATAAAAGGTATTTTTTATTTCATAGTATTCTTTCCTTGCATGTTTTACATAAAAATGGTTGTTACGTGCTATGTCATGATACGGAAAGCAAACAAATTACCTGAAAAACATTTATTTAGGGCAATGAAAACTTAAACATTCTAACAGAGAGCTTTATCAGCATGTTCTTACTGTACCATTTTAGTATTAAATATCATATGGAGCTTTTTCTGGAGCTTGCCTTATCAAACTTCAGCGCATTTTTGTCAAATGACAGAGGTAGCAGAGTTGAAGCCAACTGGATCTTCTACAAAATTATGACATACGAGACTACTAGAGGCAAAAGCAAACAGTGAAGAATAAACTCACTCCAAAGCATACAGCACATTTATAGAGAATTTTGTTGTTTGGTTATAGCCCTTTAAGCCTCCAAGATCTTGAAGCAAAACACCACCATACGCACCCATCAAAAGAAACCAGTATCATCCTCCCACCATGCTATTGTTAACACCTCAGTAAGTCAGTCTCAATTACTGTAACCAAAGCACTATTTTAACAGCTGGGATGAATTATCTACACCACTTTTCTTTACAGGTATATAATACCATCATTATTCCCCCACTCAACTGACAGGCATAACTATAATTTTACTGTGATGCAGAAAGTGCATTCTCTCTGGCATTCTGCAGAATGGTTTATACCCGAACACCAGATTTCTCTTTATACTTGAAAATTGTCATCATCTTACTGAAAACACTAAATCACAATCAATTACTATTCTCTCAAATGTAATTTTCTTCTGTCAGAAGCAATAATCATAGAGTGGTAGGGGTTGGAAAGGGACCTCTGGACATCATACAGTGCAACTTCACTGCTAGAGCAGGTTCTCCTACAGCATATCACATAGGAACGTGTCTAGGCAGAAACTCCACAACCTCTCTGAACGGTCTGTTCCAGTGTTGTCTCACCCTAAAAAGCTTTTCCTTACATTCGAATTGAACTTCCTGTGTTTCAGCTGATGCCCAGTGCCCCTTGACCCATCACTGGGCACCACTGAGAAGAGCCAGGCTCCAACACCCTGACACTCAATCTTTACATATTTATAAACATTGATCAGATAGTCCCTCAGTTTCTTCCTCTTCAGGCTAAACAGATCCAGCTCTCTCAGCTTTTCCTCATGAAAATAGTACCATTAAAGCCCATCTACAACAGATCACTGTTACCTCTTACTCCATAAATCCACACTAGTTTTCAGCCAGTCTACTGAAATGCAACACAACATAAGAAAGCATAACCTTGGAACACTGAATGAGGTGGCTGTTTATGTTTAGGACAGAAATGACCTAAAATACGGAATCCACTCCTCATTTAAAGAGGGTTTTTGGTTGTTGTTGGTTTTTTTTTTTTTTACAATCTGTTAATAAAATTGTACCACAAAGCATTTTCAGAGTTTTTATAATGAGATTGAGTTCATGAGCTATTTCAGACCCAGAAGAAATAGTAATGAGACAGACAGTTCATGCTCCCTGCCTTCTTCCTGACACAAATATAGTTTGTCAGGCTTGACAAACTAGTGTAATCAGTGAAATACTGATATTAAGAATTCTAAGGTTTAATCTCTCTTTTGGGACTAGGAGTCACATTTTCCTAGTACATCTACTATCATCAATCAACAACACAAGGTCTTTACTGCCAGTAGTCATGAAAATTATTGCTAATATCTGCAGCAGCCACAACCACTCAAATAAAAAAAATTTTAAAAGCACAGAAACCAGAACTGCAAGCACAGAGCTATGCTTTTACTTACTTTAGCACAATGAAAAACTTATGGAAAGAAATATTCAGTGTCTCTTTTCAATTATATTTGTAACAAATAGCATTTCCAAACCCACAAAATTAGAATTATAGGTCAGTATCACTTTTTCATGTAAGTGGTAAAAATATGGATTCTGAACAATTTCATCTTCAAAATACTTTTAACAAGAATTTCAGTTTCATGGATATGCTGCTTAGACTACTGACTAGCTGCTCTTTCATCCTTTTTCAAAAAAGTTCAGATAATTTTCCATTTATTTCACATCTCCCAGCAGTTTTAAAGTGAAAGGCTGAAACTATTTAGCACAAGTACGCTATTCAGAAACTATATTCCAGGAGCTTCTGTTCACAACCAATGAAACCAAACCAAATTATGTGTGACATAAAATCAGCTTTGAAAAAAAATGTGAGAAAGAAGAAATAAAACTCAAAAGTAAACTATTACTTTCTTGTAATCATGTGTACAAATACACAAGAACTTTTTGACAAATTATGCCAGAAATACTTCAAAAATCTTCTTGGGTGTTTTGTTATTATGTTACTGCATCTCAGTGAGCTCATGAGGAAATGAACTTAAAGACTGAGAAGAATAATAACCTCAGGAAGTCATGTCTGATCTTGTTTGTCTGGATGAATTATTAGCTGTGGCACCAGCCTCAACATAAACACTGCTGAAATACAGCGTCTGATGGCAGTTTGACTCAGCGATAGGTGATGGACAGTAACAGATGCTAATAAAGCAAGCTCCGCCTCATTTATTACTGTACCTTCCTGATTTTTAACATAGATTTCTCTATGCTTTTATGAGTTTGTGTAACAGAGTAATAAGATAAACTGGCCAAAGAGAAAAGGTAGTATTTGTTTATCAGCTTACAATAGCAATAGACAGGAAGGGGACCAGAAAAAATACCGTGAGAAACAAAACACATCACCGCAAAAATGTTAACTCGGACCTTTAAAAAAGTTCTGTGTAATATCAATTACTAACACAAGCCATTGGTGTAAATACAAAGTTGCGAGTATCAAATGGAAAGTCACATGGAGAAACCGGCTGATTTAAAATAAACCAACTTCTTGAATAAGGAAACTGTAAGCCTGACCTTCCTGAACAGACCAGTGAGGCTACTATGACAGCTATGAAACTGCACCCAAGTATTGACTTATCTGCTGCATTCCAGTGGCATGTTTTGTAGATGGCTGAACACATCCAATATGAGAAGCAGGCTACTCTCAAATCGAACTCAAGAGGAAAATCAAGTTATGAAAAAGCAAAATCAAAAAAGCAGATATTCAATCCTTACAAGATTGAAGGGTCTTGCGTCTAGCGCAGTAGATTTCCTAAGTGAAAATAACTTCAGCGTCAGGATTACAGTTTCCAACAGAAGGGCAAAAAGCATTAACTGCTGATAAGAAAACTACCCCTAAGGAAACCTAGTAAAAAGCAGATTGAAAGTATTTGCAAACTGAAAGTATTTTTCTTACACAGTCAGTTTTCTTCTGTAAATAAGTCTGCTAATCATATAGATCAAAAAGAGGTTCATCAGTTTTGTCAAAACCATACTGGTAAATTAGAGCACGCATTTGTGTTTTTAGAAAGGGGATTTCAAAACCATCAAGCTTCATGTGAACTTTGAAGAGCAGTGATAGCACTCTTTCCTAGTGTAACTTTGCAAAAGGCTGATAAGCACAACTGAATGGAAATAATAAAACCACCAAAAATCAAAAAACTGTCTTGCTTGTACTCAGCTTCAATTCGTTTCTGTCTAGGATTGCATTGTTATGGTATGTGACCACATGCTTACATTCACAGACATGCCAATCAGAAGAAAATCTATGTGCAGAGAAGGAAATTAGACAAAACACAGTCAACAAGGGGAGAGTTCAACAGCTGCCAAGCACAAATGAATGGGGTAAGGAAGAGCCTTTCAATTGGTAAGAGATACAGGGCTGAATGCTCAGGCTGTCTTTGATACAAGGCTTCCTGCTTCCAGAACTAATGACAGGAGAAAACAGCATATTGCCCCTGACTGGAAGCTTTGGTCAGCACTACCATGCAGTCTGCTGTTCAAGAATTTGAAGCACTGAACAGGACCAAGAGTGCTCCTATTGAAACATCAATCAATTTTGAGGGTTTCTGTCTGGACAAAGCACACTTACGCAGCTGGACCAAGAGCAGATCAAGTTACTCAGGCTCTGTCAAGTTCCCTGAACCAGTCCCCTTCTAGTAAAGGGTGGGGGCCAGCAAAAAAATTTATTTCATCTGCACTTGTTCTTTCAGAAGGTGGCCAGTGGAACTTATACATCACAAGAACACCACTTCATAGCCCTTATATTTCCCCTCTATTCAGCTAAAAGCAATAACCCCATAGCTAATCCTCCCAGGGGAGAATTATACCCTACAGCAATGTAGTAGGAGCAGCTTGACCTGGAACACATTCCTGTCACTAATGTGACAGTCAGATGGGTAAGAAGTGTTCCTCAGAATAAAATATCTGGGAAACAGACTGGTGAACAGTGGGTTATGGCCATCCGCCAGTTCACATGCAAAGACAGCTTACAGACCTTGGACTTCTGGGAAAGGATAACAGATGTTTCAATTTTCACAGACTATCTCCCTAATTTTTTTTATCCAGCACCGTTCTTCACGAAGTATTCACTATGCAGTGCAGGGGCACAAGGCCCCCAGTGAGTACTTATGGCTTGAAACATGAATTTATATTAATGGATTACTGCTTCTGTCTGAAAATGCTTTAAGCTTAACTCCAGGATCTGGAGAAGTGTTTCTCTAACATGAAGAAAGCACCTACACGTAAAACACAGACACATCTGTATTCATTCTTGGGCTGCATTGCTTGTGGCAATGAAAAAAAATAATTACACCATACATCAGTTTTGATAAACAGTTTTACTGATTTACTAAGTAATCATTAATATTAGCATGAGACTAGTAAACATTTTAATTAAAACCTAACAGCTCTTTGAAGCTGAATTCCTTACATAATAGATGTTTGCACCTACTGTCAGCATGATTCCTGAAAGAGGAAAAAAAAAGAAAGGCCTCATGGACCAGTTGTACTCTGTGGATTACAGGCAAAATAAACTTTATCTAGGCAACACAGGGATATTCTGGTATGTTCTGTTTTCTCAGCACACAATAACAATGAACAATCATTAAAGAATAAATAAATCTATCCAGTCCCACAACTGCAGTGTTGGCAAATTCAGCAGCAAATGCCTGTCATGGTCCTGTCTGTAGCAGTCATACTGGCCTAAATTTTATGCCATTTGGGGACCATGACACATTGAAAGCTGGGATATCCATGTCTGATACAATGGATAGAAAGTTTTCACCCCAGCATACTTTTCACTGTGGAGCAGGATTCTTTCTCACTGCAGTTATCGCCACTGCATATCTAAAACATTTCCTATTTAGGTTACATTGCAGTATGATCACTTCCCATCTAAATCAGGTCAAACAAAGGTTATGAAATTTCAGTTTTCTATTGCTACAGAAATTCTGCTACAACAAACACAATTTCTAGTTGGATCTCCATTGTCTGTTTTGTACTTCTCTTCCCAGATATCTCTACATGTAAGTTCTTGGAACTAGATGATCTTTAAGGTCCTTTCCAACCCAAACAATTCACTGATTCTCTAAATAATAACTTTCATATACTGCGGACAAGATAATTTGTCCGCTCTTTTACAATGTCACAGTTTTATTTGTAGCTCAGAATTATCAAATGATTACAGAGAAAGTAGCTCTATGATACAATTCACTGCAGTGGGGATGGACACTAAGAATCAAAATGTGTATTGTAATGTACAAAACATCACGGCTGCTAATACCCAGCACTTTGATTCAATATGCAAGTTTTTAGCAAGTAATTTATTAAAAAGCAGTTGGGGTTTTTTTTGATGGGCTGCTAATTTTCACAATTCTAAGGGAGTTCAAGCTGAACATGAAAAATGTGGTTGCACGTACAAAGTTCTTAAGCGATATAAAAGACTATTCCAAAGTTATTCAGCTTTATCTAATTGGTCAGTTACTTTCAAAACAAATCAGGACCTCTCACTTCAACAGAGACAAACAAACTCATATAACCAAGAACTTCATACAAAAATGTTACGAATACAAATATTAGACAAACTGCACAAAAAAAAAAAGATAAAGTCCCACCTCAACGGGAAACAAAAAGGAATACTGCTTTACTGAGCTTACTGAACTTTGCCTATTTAATCAAATACATTCTACAGCAGTCTTCAATTATGACTAATTCCTTCAGCAGGCTATAGCAAAAGCACACGATCACACACATACTGATTTACTCCAGCCTATAGACACAGCGTACAACTAAATGACTACCAAGGCAATATGGTCTCAGGCTATCCAATGACACGTTCTCCACAAACCAATAAAAAAACCCGCAGTAACAAAAACTTACTCCATCACAAAGATTGTTTGTCTTTATATAATCAAATTACTACTATTGAACTGGCCAGCTCCATGGCACAAATCACACCAAGTGCAATATTTGGTACAAGAGGAAACTTTCCCTTAGCTCCTGAAAGGCTATAGAAGTGATGCCACTCCACAAACTGCAAAATCAAGTAAAACCTGGTTTTCTATGGGCATATGTCTTGAGACTCAACTCACACAAAGTATTTAATAAAGGCTGAATCTTTCTGAGCATTAGATGCATTAGCAATTTCTCCTGATGCAGCGATTTTTTCACAGAAATCAACAGAAAATTAGCATATGAGATTTCTACCCATCTGTCAAAACTGAGAGAAAATGATCCATGGTAAAAATAGGAGGGACAGACAGATAATGTAATTATTTAAAGTCTTTTCAGTTAGAAAATGAGAAAGTCAACTGAAAAGAGATTACTAGAATGGTATTCTAACAAATGCTACAAAGACTGTTACAGGGTTTTCCCCTCCTCCTTGGAATACACAAACAGGTAAAATTCCCACCTGTTCTGTCACAAAGCTTTCATTCTGATGTGCAAGTTTTCACAATGGCTTTTAATTCATTTATTTTTTAATTTAAGCATTCTTCATAAATCAATACACCCACTTGAGTTCTCTCAAGTACATGGTTTAAGAGTCTTCAGGTCAAATTTCAGATGGACGTACAGATTCATGAATTTAAGCCAAAACCCTCAGCGGTATAAGACACTATATAAATGATACAGCTAATTTACAAGTTCTTGGAATTACATCAGTATTACATGCAAAGGCTTGGAATGCCAATCATAACGGAATGCCCTCACAATAAAAAAAACTTCTGGCATGTACAAACTACTGTAGCTTATCCAGATCTGTTTCACCAATCCTGAATTTGATACCAGGCCTGGAATGAAGGTTTTGCATCTTCTAAACTATGCATATTTGTAAGTATCCTATAAAGCAGTAACTCCAAAATCTGAAATGCTTCTTTAACAAAGGCATCATTACAACCATAACTTTTATACTCTCAAGAAACAGGGAAGTGTTCTGTTTTTCTTTGCTAAGGGAAATGACAACAAAGCAAGCACAAGGGTGGCTAGTATTCATAATGAGACTCATAAATAAAGGAAATTATGTGCACAGTTATTCATATGCTACTTTTCCTCCTTTTGTTTACCATGCTGTAAAGTTCCGTTCATTAAAAAACAGGAAGAGAGGGAAAGGCTGAAGCAGTCAGGACCAACGCTGCTGTGCCGTTAGTTTTACAAAGTTTAGAACACAGTCTGAAGAAAAAAACGAGACTGAACAAGACTCAGTGCATTGCAAAGTGTGACAGAAAGAGATAGAAATGTTACATTTATGTTATTCCCCAAGATGTTTCAAAACATATTTCGATTTCCAGAATCTAGCAAATGATACAAGATAACCATCTGATTTCTGTGCGACAAACAGAGACAGAAATTTAAGGAATATTACATTAATGCTCTCTGCATGAAACACATGTCAGAACAGTCACAGTTAATTGAGAAGACAACCACTTATAACAAACAATTAAGGCAAGCCCCAACTGTCTTGTCAATTTAAAGGATCCTTATATGAAAAGTAAATTACCTCCATTGAGATTCGTCTGTGTATCCGGTTTCTGAGACAAACACCCGTGGGAGACTGAACTTCATCAGAAGATGTTCCAGAAGCTTGGTCACTTTCACCATCTGACCCCATTTTCAGATTTTCATGAACAATATCTTAAAATTAATCCAAAGAAATTAAAACAGTTAATCAGCATACAAATAAACATCTCCCTTGCACTTAAAAAAAGGTATTATTTTCAGAAATGCCAAATATGGACAAGTCAGCTATAAAAACCCTGCTGTGCATATATGGAGGGAAGGCACATACTCTCAACAGCTAAACAGAGGCATGCAATGCACAAGTGGATTCAAGCAGAGGATTTGGTATTTAGGAGCAATTCAGTGAAACCTGTGATCTTACGGAGGAATTTAGGTAACAGACTGCCCATGTTATATGATGCTGCAGGATCTTCATGTAAACTGAAATTGTTACTTTTAACAGAACCCTGTAGATGGATCTGCACAAGAGTTTGCACGTGTTATGTGCACTACTCTTAAGCACCTCAAGATTGGAATTCTCCAGACTTTGGAGTTCAAATGCCATAAGGAATGAACAGAAGATCATGGTGGTGTCATTAAGAGCATAAAGAACCAACTGACTTACAGAAGGTCACACAGTGGGAAATTTGTCATACAAGCAATTTGGTATGAGTAATGCTCGACCATCACCTCAGAAATATTCAAACTCAAATTACCTATACAGATTAAATACTTTATATGTATAAAGGAGCTGCTACAAAAGACATCCATCACCATCCTCTCCTGACCCTTGGTATTAAACATTTTTACAGGGTAGACAAGAACCTGAGAAGCTACTAAAAAAATCTCAGAACTCTACCTCTAAAAAGTGCTAATACTAGCAAAACACACAGCTCAATTCAGCCAACATATCTGAAAATATTTGCACAGTATTAAAAAAAAACAAAACAGAAAAATGCAAGTTTTATCACTATAGACAAGAAAGCATGTTGGATTTTCTAGGAAAAAAAACCTTTAGGGCAATGTTTGCTTATCAGCACACCTTCTAAAATGTCTAATTTGGCCCACAATCACGTAGACTTCAAATGATCAAATTTTTTTTATGAATGTCCTTTTATGCACAACAGAATGGATATAAAAAGATCAACTTGTAATGTACTGACACCACATATATCGAAATACTGTAAGTAAACACACAAACTAAGCTTGTGTCTCACACACAAAGCAAGTATTCCAGTAGCAATGTCAATGTAAATTTGATTTCTATTAAAAAGCCACATTGTACCAGAATTTCTCCTGCGAGTCATGCTTAGATTTGTACTGAATCAGAAAAAAAAAATAAGCTGCACTCTTCTGTGTTTCAAACAAGGTAAATACTAATCAGTGCTTCTGAAGTGAATGAGAGAAAAATATTTCCAGAAACTGGTCTCTAAAGATCAGCCTTAACCTTAAGCTTAGCACCAAAACATGGCTCATTTTGTCAAGTCTCCAAAAATCACTCTTGTTCTCCACAGTAACTTGATAGCTGCCTTTTAAAAAATCTTTAACAAAAACTGTAGGAAATTATTCGTAGTAATAAAAAAGCATTACTGAAAACACTGTTTGTAGTAAAGCTGTTATGTCAGCACTGCTGTATCTGATAAATAGCACATTCACTGCATCAGTTCTTTAAAAGATTATCTTTTAAGATACAGACATATAATATAATCCACTTTAGGAATTATAGCTCTCAAGAATGTTTGTAAATTTAAATGTAACAGCCAGTGACAATGGTTCCCCAGTCTATTTATCCTTATTGGTACAAGCCCATTCAGTGTATGTCAAAGTCTACTTTCTTTACAGAATCTGTACAAAGAGAGAGTTAACCAGGCAACTTCATGAAGTAAGATCGATGAAATCAAAGAAGTATTGCCTTTTCAGCCATGCAACAATTATATAATTTCTTATTTAAAAAGACTGATGCTTATTAAAAAGTATGTCAGAATTACTTGATTATGTTGAAACATGATGTTCAATGCATGAAAGCGTACATATTATGCAATGACTCTTAAAAAGTGACACTTTGAAATGCAATATTCAAAAATACAAAGACTGCTCTAGTTGACAAAGATAATTCTTCTTCTAAGACAACTACCTATGCAGTAACGCACAACTAAGGACTAGTTCAAAAACTAGCAAAACAAACCTGTATGTTTATAGCAGAGAACACAGGACAACCTGATCTTTATCAACTAGGAATTCAAAGACCATGTGGGTGGGTCTGTACCATTCTAGTCTAAAAATGTTGTATTTCACACTTAAATAAGATGCAGGCCAGTCTATGATGAATACTTCTGTGGTATGACTAATTCTGGTAAATCTGGACAAGCTACATACCCTAACGTTGAAGCAGGATACCAGCTGTGGCATCCAAAAAGTTATCTATTATGAAGCACATGCCTGAATTTCTAATGGGCTAAGTAACGAGCTGCTCATTATCTGTAAGGGTCTGCAGATGTTTCTATTATATTCTAAACAGAGATACTTTCCAGCTTTTGAAAAAACCCTTGACAGTTTTATCGTCTAATATAAATGTGTCTCTTTATTTTATTCAATTTAGAAAGGCATTAGTAGAGCCATATGTTCATTATTTTAATAGCAGAAACCCACAAATAAGGCATTAACTTAGTCATTTTAATCATTTCACAAAGGTGTGTGGTGATTTGATTAAGCGATGATGAAAATTATGCAGACTGCTTTACATTTCACTAAGCTTTTCTATAAGCAAGCTCACCTGCGCCAAAGCCAGCTTTGATGGTCTTCTGAGGTTTCATTGGTTCAATAATTTATTGAAGTGCTTTCACTGAATACCCAAGTCGTTCTCTTACACAGATGCTTATTTTAATGTACTCTACATATCTAATTAAATATCCAGTATGGCTCCATAATGAAAAGCTGAAGATAACTACAATACAACAGGAAACCTACAGAAGTAATTTTAAAAGAAAAGACTGTCCTCCTTCAGCTGTGAGGAATGCAACATGGAATAAATTGATAGAGGGAACCCACAGTGCAGCAAATCAGAGCTCCTCCAAGTGAGCTAAAATAATATCCACTAATTAGTCAGTAGTAAGACTGGATGATCTTTCTGTCTTATTTCAGAGGATTAAAAAAAATAATCACGACTTGCACACTGGATTCCTTCCAAAGTGCAATTTTCCAAAGCTTAGTTTTCAATGAGATGGCTGTATTTTATGATTAGTTTCACAATTCATTGAAATACAGGAAAAATGGGGAGAAAGCAAAGAAAACAGAAAGTCTCATATAGTGCAGCATATTTGACCATTTTGTTTCTGGCGTCATTATTCCAATGGAGAAAACCTCAGCATCCTGCTGAGTAATAACCATTCTCATACGGCAAGAACAAAAGGAGGAAAAATGTGAAGGAGGAGCAGAAACAGCATGAGTAATTATGCTTGTATATGCTGACACTTTTGTTATCTACCACTAAATAATGGCTGTAAGACACTTCATCTTTGAGCACATCATGACTAAGAGCATCATTGCATCCACAGCAAAAAGAGATGTTTAACGTGTACACACAAACGCTCAGTAAGTCTATTCCATACTACTTAAATGAAATTACAAATCCTACAGGAAGCTGTAGCTATTTAAAACATGTTACTACAACACTTCCTACAGGTAAAATATTACAATTGTGACTGCTGTTTCAACCACTGTCCCCTATAAAACTTGATCATGGGAGAAAAATAAAACTAATAGCATTCTTCAGCAATAATTACATATTACTAATTTTTCTGATGAAAATAAAAGCATTGAGGATGTTTTTAATGGCAACACGCAAGAGCAAAATATACATCTCTGCTGTTCCTCTACATTGCTTTTACACATCATTAGACAAATAATCCAAAAAAGACGAAGTATTCCTAACCACAGATTTAAGTCCACTATTTTTATGCGTTTAAACCTTGATCTGTTAGATTCTTGTCAACTTAACCAAAGCTTGGCTAGGCGAAAGAGAAAATAATAAACTGTGTAGGACTTTGGTGAAATCAAGAATTGATACACTAGTAAATCTGTACACACTAAAACTTGTTTCCTTTTGTGAAAGTAACACCCGCTAAAGTGCATTCAAGAGGACAGAACTCCCTTCTCAGTTTGAATCGCAACACATGCAGTAAAAAGCGAAAGTTCTGAACATGACCGGTGATATTACAGTAGAGAGACATATAAATGGTTTGACTACTATCTTGAAGAATCGTAACTTAATCTCAAAGGAGGCAGAAGATTTAAAAATTAATACCATTCTAATTGAACTGTGACTTTCATTTTTCTAGTATCAATTAATTAAGCATAATTTAAAGTAACATAAAAGCAGGGTAAAACATTAATAGTTACTAGAGGCAGCAACATGAGAATTACTCAAAGGAAAAGAACAAAATTTCTTATTTGCCCCACAGAACCACAAATCCAGCGCAGAACCACATGAAAAAAGTAATTTTTTTCTGAGTGGTCTTCATGTATAACTGTAAAAGTAATATTTTTTTTTTATATAATAATGAAAAACGTAAGTAACACATCAGTTACTTTTAAATTCAACATACAGGATAATTATTCTAACACATTCAGCTCTAATCAGTGTTTGACTGAAATGGACATACAAGTTTCTCGCAAAGAATTAAGAATATTCTGTAACTTCCATAACTGTGCAACTTGTCAAAGTTTCGTACGTGACTTCTGTGTGTTCCTGCAATTGCTTTCAGGTTAAGAGGCATTCAGTAGCTTAAAAACAAGCTTCTCTAACAAGTCTAGAAAAAGATTACTGCATTCCCAGATATTTATTAAAGCATTAGAATAACTGTATCTCTTTCTAAGAATAAACACAGACATTATTCTTCATAGAAAAATGAATTTAAAGCAAACAAAATAAATTACCTAATCTGCTCCCATTTCTGGGCATTGCCATGAAAGAGCCGAGGCTGCCCCCTATGACGCTATGTGGTCTCCGTAATGGGGGCTTCTTGAAAGATCCTGTGTACTGGTGGAGAAATGAGTGCATGCTGTGAGACGTTGGAGGCCTGCCATTCTTCACAATAGGCTCTACAATTCACAAGGATCAAAATATTCATTCCCACAAGCAAGTAGGAGTGTCAGGAACATGCCAGAAGAAAAAAAAAAAAAAAGAAAAAAGAAAACAACAGTTACTAGACAGGAAATCACCACTCTGGTAAGATTCTCTTTCATACTAACAGTAGACCATCATACTACTGCCACTTCTTTATTATCAAATTAATACAAAACCTGGCATTAACATTACCCAAATTCCATTTTATTAAATTCTATCACTCTGCTACTGATCAGTAAATAACCTGAATACACCATCTAAAATGTGAGTAAAACCAGATCACAGATTTTACTATCAATATAATTATTTTCTTGGAATTCATGAGTAGTCTTACTGCACAATGACTCCTCTTTACTGTAATTTAAACAGAGCAGCTGCTAGAACAACTTGCATGATGGGCAAACCGAAACACAAGCCTTTGGAAATACTCTGCTTCTCAAAATTCTTGAGGGTTACCAGTAGCCAGGCTTTGCTAACTAGAAACACTTACAAAGAAACATATTCATCTAAACCTGTCAGAGCTATCATGCTATAAATTTATTAATGTAGACGATATAAAAATAGTTTAGTATTCAGTAAGTACTGGAGTATTCAATGAGCTTTCTATTGAATTGTACCTCTAACAGTTCACTGTCCTTCAGATATCAAACCAGCATTATATGTTTTCTTTAAAAATTATTAAATACTTTCTAAAAATGGTGGAACATTAGAAGTTTTTAAATTTTGCACAAACGTGCACGGACACTGAGTATTGGGTTTTGTCTTAGAAACTGGTCTCTGCTCACAGTGACTAGTAGTCTGTGATTGCCACGGTACTAGAAGCAGCCTAACTCCAAAAACACAGAATTTTTTACCTCAACAAGAAGCAGAACAGATGTCAACTTGGACTGATTGTGACAAGGGTGGGATTATCAGAACCACTGATAATTCATACAAGAAATAAAGAAGAAATATTCTCACCATAGAAAAAGCACCCAGAAACTACATCCAAGTACTGTCCCCATACTAGGAAAAAGACTAGGAAAAGCTATGCCCAAAGAATGCTTTAGATTCAAGTCATTTTAGTTTTCCATCACTTGAATCTTAATAACTTTAGAGATACATGCTGATTGGTATTATTACAAAGATACCAGCCAAGCACTGAGCAACCACAGTGCAAATGCTACTGACTGGAGTGGCACTTCCAGAGATGTTTCTGGAGCCACAGCTCCCAGGGTGAAACACAGCCAGGATTTGCTCAAAGCTTCACTTACACCTACTGCGACAGGGAGCACTCTTGGATGCTATTTCATCATGACTCAGATTGCCTCATGCAGGAATCCCAAAATTTTGCTTTCCTTTCCAAGACAACAGGAATAATACAGCTAGGAGAAGTCATTTCATGGAAAGCAGAATTTCAGTGGTGAAGGAAATAACAGCAACAAATACGTAATAAGCTGAGGAAAACAGGATCTTTCCTCTCCTTCCTTCCTACTCAAGAACAGGCCAGTGACCTACACAATTTAATTTTGCAAGGGTTTTTGAGTGTAAACATGAACCATAGAAAGGTAGGGGTTGAAAGGGACCTCTGGAGATGTTCCCCTAATGGAGACTGCACAGGAACATGTCCAGATGGGTTCTCAATATCTCCAGAGATGGTGAGTCCACAACCTCTCTGGGCAGACTGTACCAGTGCTCTGGTCAAGAATGTCAGCTGTACCAACAGTGCCTTTCGTCACTGAAGGAGAGCTCACTGCATTTTCAGAAGTTACAGGAAACCACTTTCAGCTACTGACTATCAAAAGCAGCTCATTGGAGCATGAAGGAAAGTTTGGGACCAGTTAATCTCAGAGCACAGGAGAAACACATGATACTGTAGAATCCAGAAAAATAAAAAACATCTAACACTTGTGTTGAAGCTTTACAAGGCAGGCATCCTTTTACTACAGAGCACTGGGTGCACAGGGATAATTTCTCAAAGTACACATAATGCAGAGCAGGCATTATGCAAGTTTTATAGATCTACGATTACATATTCTGTACGTTCTCAGTAAAAGGGAGTTACCCTCACAACAAAATTTTTTTAAATTTAGTCTCCTATATTCCAGTTTGTGCCTATAAGCAATAATAATACAGTAACACCAGCTGCTGCAGGAAAAAGAGTTAAGAAAAATGCTTCCCACAGAAAACAGAATGACAGGCCACATCAGCACTGAATCTGCCTGCATCTTTCACTTACCACCTTTCAGAAACTCAGCTCCTAACTGGGGAACATAAGGATAAACACACCATACTTCATGCAAATGTGAATGAAATACAGTTAGTGCATTCAGTTTCAAATCTCTGCACATCTCTGTCCCAAATCCTTGTCTCCGTTTCTAACACATTGTATCATCTTTTCTGATTTAAGTGTGGTACCAGTATCAGTTTCCTTGCTGTGTTCCTTCAACAACAGGTTTATTCTAGGGCAGCAGGTAGCAAACTGCTCATCAGTTTTATCTATTACTGTGTTCCACATGACAAGTAACAGTCATCATTGGTTATAACTATGATGTCTGGTGGGTTTTAGTAGCTAGCTTGCACAATTTTCAAGTTATTACTTCATTTGTACACATCAAATAAGCAATAAATGATACATACTAAACACAGAATTCTACTTAAAAAAAAATAAATCTTTATAAAAAAAAATGAGAACCAACTCAGATATTTTTTCTGGGAAACTTAGTGCAATAAAACTCTCCACTCTTTGACCAAGTCCTGCTAAGCCAAGCAAATTAACAGTATCTCAGCTTTTTGTTTTGTTTTAAAGCTCTAACAATAAAACTAGGAAGAAAGTTCTCAGGGTTTTTATTATTTTTGTTAGGATGGAAATACACTTAAAAAAGTCACTCAAGTCATTTTTTAGCTCTGCCACTTGTGTCAGCCACCATACACTTTGCAGAATAACGCTGAGCAAAGTGCTAAGCCTGACTGATAATGCATCTCCCATGATCACTTTCTCAAACACAAAAGTGCAAATTCTGCACCAAATTAACCATTAGTTTTCTCATCCTAACGAGAAACTGAAGATGTCAGAATACATCTCATAGTTCAGAGAAGCACCAAAGGCAGCACAGGACCTTATGGCGCAAGATCATATGGCTGAAAGGAAAACTCTGCCTGTGAGTGTGACAGTACACACCTTGGCCATCCTGGCCATCCTACTAGCTGAGGATTCCACTACCATCAACCACACTGTAGCATGTGCACACGTGTGTATTACAGTTGCTTTCACTGCACACAGCTGACAATTTCCCTTGCATGTTATGGTTTTTCTCTACTTACCCAGAAATTATCTCCATCTCTGTGCAGCATGCACGTAAGGCCAGAGTTTATGAATAAACTGAATGATGAAGTAGAGATGGAGTTTTATGTTCGTATGGCAGTATGATGAACAGAGATAAATTTAAAAGCTCTGTCTTCCTCATGGTACTGGTTGATTGGCATGTATTTTATAGTTTAGTAGAGAATTCCTAAATTATCCTAATATATTAAAAGTTCTACTCAAATGTAAGGGTGAACAGAGATCACATTAATAGAAAACAGCAAATTCATATATTGAAAATGAAAAAAAAAAAAAAGGTTGACACAGTAACATCCAATTATACACAAATAACTTTTGCCATCACGGGCAACTATTACCTTCCTGCACTGTCATAAGTACTATTCTGAATTATGGAGCCCATTACAAAATTCAACAACAAAAATTTACGTCATGTAATAGGAAAGGGAGAACTACAAACAATGAAATGAAGGTTACAAAACCTCTAGATTACTAGTCAAGGAAAGTATTACCTGACTACAAATCTTTTTAAAAATCTTAGTACACCTTAATTTACAAAAAGGATGAATTCTATAGCATTTTATGATGGTACAACATGTTGACTTATGCTATGGAAAAGTATTTTGTTATCTAGTCAAATTGACACCATTGTGTGCTAGAAACTCATAAAGAAATATTCACATGAATTCTGCATTATGTTTGCAGGGAGGAGTCAGAACACAAAACTAACAGCTAAGAGCTGGAACAATATTGAAAAGGACCAGTGAAATCTTGCTGGAGTTGAACTGACAAGAACTGTTTATAACTCTTGTGCATTTATGAATCACAGAACATTACGGATTGGAACGGACCTCAAAGATCATCTAGTTCAACCCCCCCCACCCCGCCACAGGCAGGATCACCTACACCAAATAGCACAGGAACATACGCAGGTGGGTTTTAAACATCTCCAGAGAAGCAGACTCCATAAACTCCCTGGGCAGCCTGTTCCAGTGCTCTGTCACCCTCACCATGAAGAAGTTCTTTCTTATATTTATGTGGAACCTTCCAGCTTACAGCCATTGCCCCTTGTCCTATCACTAGATGACATTGAGAAGAACCTGGTTCCATCCTCCTGACACCCATCCTTCGCATATTTATAAACATTAATGAAGAGATACAAGATTTAAAGAAAGTGCTTTTGAAAAAAGTATTTAACTCCATTTGTTTGAGGATCTCCAAGTTCTTCTAAGTTACAATTTCATTAAACTCACTTCACAATTATTAGCGTGTGAACTCACAATATTGAAAGGGTAATATTGCAGTAGTACTTTAAGGTGGGAATTTAAAGCAATTCCTTTGTCTTGAGCCAAACCAGTAAAAGTTAAATGCCTTTATTACATATATATGTACACATTGCTTCTTGTAATTTTACCTCTGTGGTTACGGGTTTGGTTCGTCTTTAAGAAATATTTCCTTATATAAAACTCACAAGCATTCTCTTTGTTAGTGTCACTGTACTTGGTAAATGTAACTCAGTAACCACCCAAAACGTAGATAACATGATGGAGTTGTTTCTGATAGCACAATATGTATTTTCATGGTGTTACTGGTTTAATGTTCAGTTCTGCATTTTCAGTATCGTGCACAGTTCCAGTCTCCCCTTCTCAAACAGGTGAAAACCTTAGAAGCATGATACAACCCAAAGACTTGTAGAAGGTGCCCAGCACAAGAGTGAGAGTCACTGAAGAAAGCTGTGGGCAGGTCACAAATAGCACGTTAAAGTGGCTCTTCTTTCTGCATAGTCTGTGGAAACTCCTCACCACAGGATGTTACAACAGAAGGTTACTAGACTCAAGCAGAGAGTGAACAAGAAGTCTGCTCAGAATTATTAACTGCACAGAGACTTGTCTAGTTCAGGAAGTCTCTGGACCAGAAATCAGTACAGTACTCTAGGGAACCTGTGTTATATTTTGGGGTCTAATCTTAGATTTGCCCTCAAATGTCATCCTCAGAGACTGGAAAGCAGAAAGGCTCCAACTCTCCTTACAGCACATAACTTCTGCAGCACCCAGGCAATTCACTCCTGCTTCGCTTGCGCTGGTACAACCATTCCAGTGAGAACCTAATTCATTCTTTACTCTCCCTGCTCTGTAGTTTGTAATTTTAAACTAGTAAAACTTACAAGCATTGAAAGCAAGCTGAAAGAGAGATAGTTCTTTTTAAACTTTATTTGGTCAGCTGTTAATACAAGCTTTTTATTTTGGCTACAAAAATCACTTCCAACTTTAACTTATCTTTCCTGGAATGCCATTTTAATTCTCAGTTTTCTTATGTAACCTATTAAGCTATGCAAACCTAGCCTTTAAAGGTAAAAAAGTTAACAGACCCACAGAATAACTGAGGCTGGAAAAGACCTTCAAGATCATCAAGTCCAGCCAATGACCTTACATCATCACATCATAGGAGTCCAGGAAGGCTGGACATTCTTCAAGAGGGAAGGCTTAAAGGCACAGGAGCAGGCTGTCACCATGAGATGAAAGATGAGCAGGCGGGGAAGGATACCAGCTTAGCTAAGCAGGGATCTTCGGCTGCACCTCAAGAACAAAAGAAGAGTCTATGACCTCTGGAAGAGGGGGCAGGCCTCTCAGGAAGACTTTAAAGGATGTAGTCAAACTCTGCAGAAAGAAAACCAGGAGGGCCAAAGAACAGCAAGAGCTCAAATTAGCTACAGCTGTTAAAGACAACACAAAAAGCTTCTATAAATACATTAAGAACAAAAGGAGGACCAGGGAAAACCTCCATCCTATGTTGGACTCAGAGGGAAGCCTAGTAACAAATGATGTGGAAACGGCTGAGGTGCTCAATGCCTACTTTGCCCCAGTCTTCAGCTGTGGAACTCAAGTGTTCCCTGGACAACAGGCCTCATGAACTGGGAGAAGGAGAGGAAGAGCAGAATCACGCCATCACAATTGGAAAGCAAGTGGTCAGCAAGCTGCTACACCACTTAGACACAAACAAGTCTATGGGGCCACATGGGTTGCACCCAAGAGTGCTGAAAGAGTTGGCAGATGTGCTCGCCAAGCCATTTTCCATTATTTACTCAAAATCCTGGCTAGCTGGGGAGGTCCCAGTGGACTGGAAGGTGGCAAACATAACACCCATCTACAAGAAGGGCAGAAAGGAGGATCTAGGAAACTACAGACCTGTCAGTCTGACCTTGGTACCAGGGAAGGTCATGGAACACATCACCTCTAGTGCCATCACACTTCACATACAGGACAACCAGGGGATCAGGCCCAGTCAACGTGGGTTTATTAAAGGCAGGTCCTGCCTGACAAACCTGATCTCCTTCTATGACAGGATGACTATAGTACAAGAGAAAGGCTGTGGATATTGCTTACCTGGACTTTCAAAAAGCCTTTGACACTGATCCCCATGGAGTTCTCTGTGGTAAGCTGGCCGCTCATGGCTTGGATAAGCACACAATCTGCTGGATAAAACAGTGGTTGAATGGATGGGCCCAAAGAGTGGTGGTTAATGGAGTTAAATCCAGCTGGTGGCCTGACACAAGTGGTGTGCCCCAGGGCTCAGTGTTGGGACCATCTCTGTTTAATATCTTTATTGATGATCTCGATAAGGACGCAGAGTGTATCATTAGCAAGTTTGCAGATAACACCAAGTTAGGTGGGAGTGCTCATCTGCCAGAGGGTAGAGAGGCTCTTCAGAGAGACTTGGACAGATTGGAGCAATGGGACCATGTTAATGGCAGCAGCTTCAATAAGGCCAAGTGCCAGGTCCTGTATTTGGGCCACAATGACCCCATCCAGTGCTACAGGCTTGAGTAGATGTGGCTGGAGAGATGTCTGGCAGAGAGGGACCTGGTGGTTCTAATTGACAGGAAGATGAATATGAGCCAGCAGAGTGCCCAAGTGGCCAAGAAAGCCAATGGCATCCTGGCTTGTATTAGAAATTTTGTGTCCAGCAGTAGGGAGGTTATGGTCCCCCTGTGTTGGACACTGATGAGGCCACATCTTGAGTATTGTGTCCAGTTTTGGGCACCTGAATACAAGAGAGATGTGGAGGTGCTGGAGCAGGTGCAGAGGAGGATGACTAAGCTGGTGAAGGGCCTGGAGAATAAATCTTATGACGAAAGACTCAGAGAGCTGGGGCTCTTTAGTTTGAGGAAGAGAAGGCTGAGAGGAGACCTCACCACTTTCTACAGCTACCTGAAAGGATGTTGTGGAGAGGTTGGTGCTGGTCTCTTTTCACAAGCAATTAGTGATAGAACAAGAGGGAACGGGTTCAAGTTACAACAGAGAGGGTGGTAAAGCACTGGAATGGGCTTCCAGGGAGGTGGTTGAGTCACCATCCCTGGATGTGTTTAAAGATCATTTGAATGATGTGTTGAGGGATATGGTTTAGAGGTGAACATGTAAGGTAGGTTAGATGATTGGACTCAATGATCTCAGAGGTCTTTTCCAGCCAGAGTGATTCTGTGATGTCATAAGATGAGATAAAGTAGCTTTCTCCAAGGCAATAAGTTTCAAATAAATATTAATTCTAGGAGAGATTAAGAGCCTGAAAAGTCCATTTTAGAAGTGCTACTGCATTTGGAGTTCAGAAATGTTACATTGCTGGAATGTGATTTTGGGGTTTTCTTTAGCCGGGTCTCAGGTGAGTAAATGGATACAACCAGTTTTCTACAGAAGGGTAAATCAGCACTGCAGATTTTCAGCTTGCAATAGTCATGAAGTCTCCTCATGCTATCAAAACACAGCTATGAGTGGCTAACAGAGGGCCTAGAATCAACCAGTCTTTCTTGGATGAAATGGCAAAGTATTTGCAAGGAGAGAAGTGGTGACATCATTGAAACCCATAACACAGGGAATGTTTGTGAGACTAAACATGAACACGAGATCTGGGTCAGTTTTCTGTAAGAATGGTAACAAATATATGCCAGTTCATTGGGAGAAAATTACTTTCCATAACTTCCTGTCACCAGCTGTGGACTCTCCAGTCCTGTCACCAGTACTACCTACTACTATAGGTAGTAGAAAGAGCAGGAAAGTTTGTAACAGCATAGTCAACTTCCTCTGGGGACTGGATCTTTTAAAAAATAAAATGTTTTACCATTTACTTACAAAAAGTCACCATTTACTTACAAAACTTGAGTCAGAAATGTTTAAAGTTTCTTTTGAAAGGAACTAAGGTCCTGTCAAGAATCCAGTCTTCTTAGCAGAAAGTGAACTAAAACTGCCCATTTCTAATTTGACAGTGAGGTCTGACCTTGCTGAAGCAATCAAAAATATTCAGATAAATAGAAAACAAGTCATGTTCCCTCATGATCTTATCTCTTCATTTGTCCATCCTTCTGTAGTATATATATAACTCAGAGGGTTTGCTTTGCTGTGATAGGGTAAGTCTTTGTGCCGTTGGCATAGAGAAGAACTTCTCTGTCGCTCACATTGCCAATTCATTTGCTACACAAAAAAATTAAGAGTTTTGTTTTCCCAGAAAATCTGCAGGAAAGAATCCTAAGGCTGTTATGGATCTATCTCCTGCATAAGCAGTATATAAACTATCCTTTTGTGATATTCTTTGCAATGGACAGCTATGCGACTGGCTCACATCACTGAAAAAGGTTTCCTTTATTGTAGGTTCAGTGCCATTTTCAAAGGAGAACATTAGTGGGAGCATCCTTACCCATGAGGAGGCTGGAGGAGGGGAAATTGCTTACTCTGTACTCAGCAGTTGCTTGTGGAAAGGGTCAAGGACTTCACTCACAGGCACCAACTATTCCCTACATGTCAGAAACCATCACTCAAACTGTACAGGAAATACGACAGCTGAACATTTTTCCAGCTTTAGCTTAAAATCTCAGATAAGGCTGTTGAGAAAAACATGGCAGAAATCTTCCTATCCACAAAACACCGTGGTACCTTAAACCTAAGGTCTGCAAGATTAACAGCAGGACTTTGATACTGCTGCCCATAGCTTTTCCCAAGCAACTGCAAGTCTTTTCCAGGGGCTGAACAGAAGCAAATTTCAGTGTCTTAAGGACTCTGCAGTTGCTAATGAGGTGCCCAGCACCAACCTTTAGCATTTTCTTACCTCAGTTATCTGTAAGCATTTGCTGGTTTGGCTTTGTTCTGCCAGTGCTGACAATGCATCCACCTGCCATTTACCTTATTTTATCAAAAAAGCAGAAGACTTCTCTCCACATCCTCACTCTATGATTTCCAGCCTCACCAGGAGAACCAGACAGCAATGTGGCAGAGAAGTTTGCACTCATGCTCCAGCCATAGTCTCTATCAATACTGAAGTGTCAGTAGCAATCACATTTGCAGAAGTGGCAGGGGGATTGGACTAGATGATCTTTTGAGGTCCCTTCCAATCCCTAATTGTTCTATGATTCTATGATTTTTATGAAGTGACAGCATTATCTGGGCTGACAGATCCTGCCTCATGGATATGTCCAACGAAACAAGCAAAGAGCAGAGAAAAGCGGTAAGCTGTAAGCAGTGCAGTGCAAGCAGCAAACACTGCAGAAAAAGTATCATCCCTTTTGTACCAAATAACGAATGGAGACTGCAGAAATTCTACATTCTTCATCTTATCAATGTGGAAAAATACAGACAGCCACAGCTATTACACACAGTATTATAGGAAGGCAAGAAGACGTATATTTGTTCTGAAATTCACCAGATAACTTCAGTAAGTCACACGTCAAAATCTTTTTTTAAAGTGAGGTTCTGGGGAACTGCATCTTTTGCTTATGTTAAGCTGAATGAAATAAAATATATGAAACAAACTCAGATGCTTAATCATGGAAACAAAACCAAAGAAGATTACTTTGCTTTAAAAATACGATTGCAACTTGCAAATGCATTTTTAGAATCAATTTTATTACCACGTGTCCTATCAAGAAATATCACGAAAATTATGGTGAAGCGTACACATTATTCAGTGACCAAAATGGTTATAAGAGTTTGGAAAGATGAGCAATTTAGCAAGAGATGAATCATCTGTAACAGTGAAAAGTTGTGATGAAACTGTTCTCCTACCGCTGCATGATCATCAATCACTTGTAGCAGCAGCTGTGCGGTGGGAGGACACATACTGCTTCAGACCAGGAGAAAACCCAGACCCTTAACTTTGATAATTTAGCACAAGCTAACTGTGCTGGCTTGATACTCTCACAGTATTTTACTTGCCCACAAAGGAGTATGAATAACTGTACTTGGTCTGCCATGGGTCGATGGGTCTGTGCTCTTTGGGTGCAGGGACCATTTCCATGCCTGTCCATGGGGATACTGGTTTACAAGCTTACCTCTTAGCAAAGAACACTGTCGGGAAAAATGCCAGGCAGAAAGGAACCTGAGAGTATTGGCGGACATTCAACTAAATGTAAGCTAGCAGCGTGCTCAGGTGGCCAAGGCGGCTAACAGTATCCTGGCTTGAATCAGATATCGTGTGGCCAGCTTAAGCAGGAAAGTGATTGTTCCCCTGTACTCCGAACTGGTAAGGCCACACATCATGTCCTGGGTACCCCAATATAAGAAAGATATTGACACAGTCTCCCACAGCATCCTCGCAGTCAAACTGAGGCAGAGTGATCTGGATGAGTAGTGAGGTGGATCCTGAACTGGCTGCCAGATAGAAGCCAGAGAGTAGTGGTCAATGGGACAGTTGGAGGCCTGTATCTAGTGGACTCCTCCAAGGGTCGGTACTGGGACCAGTACTATTCAATATACTCATTGATGACTTGGATGAGGGATTAGAGAGCACTGTCAGCAAGTTTGCTGATGACACAAAGCTGGGTGGAGTGGCCGACACCCCAGCAGGCTGTGCTGCCATTCAGTAGGATCTGGACAGGCTAGAGAGTTGGGTGGGGAGAAATTGAATGAACTGTAACAAGGGCAAGAGTAGAGTCTTGCATGTGGGCAGGAACAACCCCAGGTACCTGTATAGGTTGGGGACTGACCTACTGGTGAGCAGCATAGAAGAAAGGAACTTGGGGGTCCTGGTGGCCAGCAGGATGACCATGAGCCAGCAACGTGCCCTTGTGGCCAAGAAAGCCAATGGCATCCTGGGGCAGATCAGAATGGGGATAGTAGATCCAGAGGTTTTCCTCCCCCTCTACTCTGCCCTGGTGAGACTGCATCTGGACTATTTTGTCCAGTTCTGGGTCCCTCAGTTCTAGAAGGACACAGAACTACCAGAGAGAGTCTAGTGCAGAGCCACAAAGATGATGAAGGGAGTGGAACATCTCCCTAATGAGGAAAGGCTGAGTGAGCTGGGTCTCTTGAGCTTGGAAAAAAGGAGACTGAGGGGTGATCTCATTAGTCTTTATACATATGGAAAGGGCAGATATCAGGAGGATGGAGCTAGGCTCTTCTCAGTGTCATCTAATGATAGGACAAGGGGAAATGAGTGTAAGCTGGAACACAGGAGGTTCTACATAAACACAAGAAGGAACTCCTTCACAGTGAGGGTGACAGAGCACTGGAAGGGGATGCCCAGGGAGGTTGTGGAATCTTCTTCTCTGAAGATATTTGAAACCTGCCTGGACATGTTCCTGTGCAACTTGGTCTAGGTGATCCTGTTGTGGCAGAGGAATTGGACTAGATGATCCTTTTAGATCCCTTCAAATCTCTAATGTTCTGTGATTCTGTGCTGGAGCAGGTCTGAAGAAGGGCAACAAGTTAGTGAAGGGTCTGGAGAACAAACCTTGTGAGGAATGGGTAGGGAAGGTGGGGCTATTTAGTCTGAAGGGGGCTCAAGGGAGACCTTACTACTGTCTATAACTACCTGAAATGACATTTTAGAGAGGTGGGGATTGGAGTCTTCTCACAAGTAACAAGTGATAGAACAAGAGGAAACGGCTTCAAGTTGCATCAGCGGAAGCTTGGTTAGCAATTACGAAAAAATTGAAAGGGTCATTGGCATTGGAACAGGCTGTCCAGGGAAGTCATTGAATTGCCATCCCTGGATGTGTGGATCTTGGAGACATGGCTTAGCAGTGGGCTTTGTACAATTACACTGGTGGTTGGAAAAAAACCTTAAAGGTTTTTTCTAACACAAATGATTCTGTGATTCTATGAACAGTAGGAACAACAGGAAATATTTTGGAGAGAAAGAGAATGCAGATATCACTCAGATTCAGAACTGGAAGATAGTTTGGCCCAAAATCTATTTGTATGAGAGCTCAGATTTCTCTTATTCTCTTTGGAGTCTGCAGTAAAGGGTCCATACCATTCACTCAGAACCTCTCTACCCACGTCCTAGTAACCAAATGCTACAAAATGTGCTAAGCGCCCATAGTCTAAAACACAGACCACTAGAACTTATCTGAAGCTTAGGTGTCTAACATAGAGGCTTGGGGGGAATTATGATATCTTGAAAACTCTGCAAAATTAGGAATCTGAGCAGGCAAAGTTCTAAACTAATTTCAATCTAATGATATTTTAACAGGCAAAATTCAGAGGGAAAGAGACATACAAGCAGGATGTTGCCAAAACATGTTAAGGCCCAGTTTTTGGGGACTGGACTGGATGATCTTTCAAGGTCCCTTCCAATCCCTAATGTTCTGTGATTCTGCGAACAATTGCATTCTGCTTTTTTTACCATCTGACAACTAAACCTCCTTTGGTCTATAATTAAATCTACTAATTGGTGAAAAAAATAATCATAACAAATGCAATTACTGAATGAATGAAAACAAAAATATCTAGAAGTTGTTCAGGGCACAAGTCTCATCATTCTTCAGCTCTAGAACTCTGAAGGCCTTGGAGTCTGTCTGATAATCCTGTCAGCACACAGGAGTCATGACTGGGAAAATATCCCATCTACTGGCAACTAAGAAATAAACACCATGAAGAAGCTGCTTCCCTCTGGTCTGAACTGGAATCTACTTTTCCCTCCCCAAAAAAATAATTTTGCTCTAAATGTAGGTTTCCTGTCCCTGGAACATTGGTGTGCCACATGCGACACCTTGAAACACAAAGGTGTCTGTATTTTACCTTGCAGGATAAAGAGCTTCATTATGAGCCAGGTCTATCTATCTGTGCAGCCACCCTGACGTCTATAACAGCACCAGTACTCTGAGTACATGGAGGCAAACTCTTATCATTTTATTGTTGCATGGACTGAAAGAAATTAAACTGCTGAAAGGTATTACTACTACCATGAAAATATATATTAAGAGCAATTGCTAACAGTTAGCAAATACCTCCTAGGCAGACTCATCTCTAAGTAACATACCTCTCCAGTTTGTTTCTTAAGGCAATCTGAAAGCCTGTTTGCATCCTCTGTTCAAGCTCTTGAAACAGCAGCTGCCTGGTGCACTGGCAAAATTAAACAGGTTCTAGACAAGGAAAAGCAGCAAAGACCACCTGGTTTTCAAATCTATTCTTTGCTGCTGGGTGGGCTGAAGGAACTAATTAATTGCTTTAGTGCCCCAAACACCTTTCCACTAAATACAGTTCAGTGCAAGGGGCTCTCATGCAATTTTGATACTTAAGTCTATTTTTGCAAATGAAATCTTCAAAGTCCTAAAATCTTCAAAGTGTGGAATTTATTAGATAGGTTTAAAAACAAAAACCACATAAACTACTTCAACTATTATTTCCACTGAGCTTAGAAACACCTTGGCTACTTTTCTCTGGTGGCACCCTAAAGATTATAAACCTATTAATTAGCGCCACCAATAAGCGCTTGTTCTCCTGACTAGTCACATCAGGGTTAAGGGGAGCCATCATACAGTTCCTGCAGATCTGCGTCCTCAGTACTCAAAGTTATCACATCTCCCAGCACTGGGCGTTGCTTGCTGCAGTTTGACTTCTGGTGTACAACAATAAAAGTAGCATTTCTCACAAAGGGATTTAATAAGAGCTTGATCAAATGATTTTAAGCACAGTTGCACTCAAAGCTCAGAGTCACTATAAAAAAGAACAGATAGAAAGCATTTCTTACTATTTACTTGTTACTTTTTGCAATCTATATTCCCATTATTTTTACTCTCCAGCTCTTGGAAAGCAATTGTGCTGTTCAGGGGCAATTCCCCCCCACCCTCTCCTTCCCCCCCAGGGCTTGCATATGCTTGACACTACTTGGAAAAGTGACTAACAGGGTGTTCACTTTTACCAGGCCATTAATTGATAACACTTAATTAATCTGCCGTGTGAGAGATCAAATGAAGATTGTGTCCCACAACCAGCAACATATATTGACTTTGTTATTCCAATTATGTGTCTGACCAGAACAGCCCTTTGGTATAAGACTTAACCTTTGAATCACCCTCAGCGCACAACTAGATCAGCTGCTAGGGATCTGACCTGAAAAAGACCTTGACACTGCCGGAGCTCTATATGTGCTTGAAAATGTTCCACCTTGTGCTTGTCATAGCCAGTGTTCACATCGTCATTTGCAATTACATTTGTGTGTTGGAGATGATTCTCTGATAAGAAGCCGATAATTAGCAGGAAGTTCTCATTACAATTCACTGTTTCACACTGGCACGAATTTTTGTTTGTTCTGTTTTGTGGCGGGTTTTTTCCCCCTTTCCTTTAAAGAATGCCCAGGAAAGAGCAATTAGTTTCAGCAGCAATTGGGTAAGTGCAGCAGACAAAGAGAGCAAATTGCCTTTAGCAGACAATTTATAAATCAGCTGTAGATTTCCAGCTCAGTTTTTATTTTTGTTTCCCTGGGTTATCTTCCACTAAATTGATGAGTAACATCATCGGAGGCAGTTTTGACATAATTTACTATAAGAAAGCATAATTAAAAATATATTAATCAGAATTTCTGTGGCTTTCTTCAAGGAGAGTGAACAGCAGCAGCATAACAAGGAGCAGTAATTGACCTTCTCTGTGCACTAATTTTGCTACTTTAAGTCTGTGTTTCTTCTCCCACAGAAGTCAGTATAAAACCTAGAGAAGGCATACCCAAAACTGCGTAGCAAATCTTTGCTAACATCCACCTGCCATGAACATCACACACCATTTTGTCAGACATGGATCTGACCAGGATATGGATGGCTATTTTATGGTGCAATTTTCTTTAATGCACCCTTTCTCCACTTTCCAACCAGAGGTAGGGGATAGTGTAGAAATGTGACAATGAATTGCACAAAGATTAATTCTTTAGAGAAGAAGTCAAAATAACACAGCAATACTAATTGCTGACATAGGAGGAAAAAAAGGTGGATTAATAGATCAGAAAAACCTACAAACAACAAAAACCACAAAGAATTAGACCATTTCAGATGCTTCAACTTGTCTATTGTTACAAAGTAATGAGAAGTTAAATCACTCTTGGTTTTGACTTCACTCATGTAAAACCACTGGGATAGCTCTATACTTTCATAACTCCAAAAAATCTCTACTCTGAAGAGTCCAAGAACTTTAATATGGAGGTATAAGTTTGCACTAAGAAAGCAGAACATTGATCTTTTCTATCAGCAAATAAAAATATGATGTGTCTAATGCCTACTTAAATCATCAACATTTATTTTTAATAAGCACAAGGACAAGTAACTGGCCCAACACATTAGCAGATGAGGCTCTTACACCTAGGTTGGTGCATTTTCAATAGCGCTGCTGAGCAGGGGTCAATAAAATACTAATTTCTTTGCCACACCCCCATAAAACAAGCAACTGTCAAACTGTTTAATTGTCCTGATTAAATCCCAGAGGGTTCTAGTAATGAAAAGCAGCGAAACGCACAAGCTAACAATAACTGACATGTACAGCAATGGTCTCTGAAATATTTTGTTTTCCAACTGTTAACCAGGACACAGAGCTTTCTTACTCATTCCATAACACACAGTAGAGTCTTTAATGCTGTCTGGTTGGGTATGCTGGCAAGCAGCAGAACTGTGCAGAAGTCTTGTGGAAGGGACCATTTGAAAACACCAGTGTGGTACACGAACGTGCCGTAAATCAGCTGCGGCATGAACCCTCAAGAAGCCACCTTAATGTTGGGGTGAATCTTAAGCACACAGACTTCTGTCTGAGATACAGAAACACCAAATGAACCAAAGGCAAATGAGAAACATCCAAAGATAAATTAATATATGCCAAGGCTTACGTGTGCTATCAAGCAATAATACACAAGGAGTAGGAAGTGCAAAAAGTAATTAAGGTTAAGAAAGAGGCATATGCAAGCTATAAAACATTAGGTAGAGAGGAGGACTAGAAAGATTGCAGAAGGAAGTTAAGAGAGTGTAAAAAAAAATTAATACAGGAGGCAGGATAAGAGACAGTAAAGGAGATTGCATGAGAGGTTAAGACAAATAAGAAGATAATTTTCAACTCTGTAAGGTTCAGGAGTCAGATGCTGAAGAGGTGACTCTAAGACATGGCAGAGAAAATACGTTCTAAAAAACAGAAAGATCAAAAGAAGTATTTCTAACTCCACATTTCTAACTCTCCCCTTTGATTCTTGAGGTAATAGCCTGCACATCTCAGATAAAGCTGTGCAGCTTTCACAAGCGGCTACAAATTGACCGACATGTGCATGAAGATGTATTATGACATTTTGTTTGTCCTTTTTAAAGACAATTGGCTAAACTGAATTTGTTGTGAAACCAAAATCGTATTTAGAAGAGTGGCTTGAAGTGTCTGTATGGATATCGAGAGACAAAGCATAAACAGACCAGATGTGGCAAAAGAGAAACTCAAAAACCTTGGAAAAGCCAGGAAATGATCGGACCAGTGACAATGACATTTTAAGTGCCAGAGGAAGCACCAGCTTTTCTGTACTTAGATGACTAAGTAGAAACACGATAAGGTCAGACAAGCACAAGTGGCTGTTGAGGTACCTTTTTTCTACCATTCTTCTTGTCACTAGCCCTAGCAGTAAAAACAGGTATCTCCAAGCAAGAGGCTGTGCAATTACACACACGGGCACTATTGCCTGCAGAATCTTCAGGAGAAAATATCCTCGGAAGAACAGCAAAGCAAAAGCATCTCTTCTTTCTGGCAGTAATGAGGGGACTTTGAAAGATCATTTTTCTGTAACGTATTCCCCTCCCCACCTTCAGAATTCTTGATTCTTGGCTTATGCTAACCACTGTTTTTGTTGAACAGTGTTAAAGCGTTCCATTTACCCAAGTTTGGAAGATATTGCTACGGGGGAACATACTGCTACATGGACAACGGTGAGATGGCAGCATTTCCACTCTGGCTGGGGTAAGTGACTGTATATTCCAATACAGCCTGGTCACCTTTGGCACTGGCCTGAGGAAATGAGGCTTCACTGAGACAGTGGACTCCCACAAAAAAAAGTGTGAAAAATTGAAATGACAAGGTTGTGTTGATAGCTTGTTGGATGAATGAAGGGAATGAATTGAAATTTACATTTATATAGCACTGATCATCTACACTGTATTGCTCAGGACTAAGGGTTTCGCAGCAGACTTTCTCTGCCAGCGCAGCTGCACTGGGAAATGAAGCAAAATAGGACCAAACACCATTTTCCCAGTAACAGACCCTACAAAAATAGTGGAGAAAGGCAAAGAACCTGTGTAAAGTTTAAGAAGGGTGGAAAACAGGGAACAAAATTGGAGGACTTCATGCATGGAAGATTAGGAAGCGCAGAAGGTTCTGAATCACAGAGTCATTAGGTATTGGAAGGAACCTCAAGAGATCAATCCAGTCCAATCCCCCTGCCAGAGCCAGATCAAATGACATTTTTAAGTTCAGATCACGATTCCAAGAACAAGTATCCCACTATCCCTCACTTTCTAACAGTAAGAAACCTACAGATATGGTGATTCAACATTTCAGCTTGTGCATCATCTAATTTAGAAAGTTTTTTCTGAAGTATACCTTAAACCTTCTTAATTTCATTTAAGTCTTATTATTAAGACTTTATATAAGTCTTTATTTCTTCCTAATCAATTCTTGCTGAACATGAGGTTCAAATGAAAAAACTGATCACTCTCTGCTTGGTAACAGCTTTTCTTCTACTAGAAAGCTGTAATCATGTCCTTGGTATGGTTAAATGGTGAGTCAGTACTTAACTCTTAACTCTCATTTTGCTTGTTTATCATGATACTGTTGTGAGAACTCTTCAAGAGTTTAAATCGAGATCGTTCCCTGGGTTTTTAATTCAGGTAAGTAACTGAATGTTGGAGAAACAGGCTAGCAGTTACTCATGTGGATGCACTGATCACTTGTGCACAAGGAGGATTTGTCAAAATAACATCTATCAACCCATGGGACCCACATACTATTTGCCTAATTCATGCTCCAACCTCCTATATTTCATTCATCTCAACAAGCAATCCCCTCATGCTGATGCTGCTACCAATCTGCTTTCTTTGAGCATTTCCATGTGAAAAGGAAATGCCCTAAAAGTAACAGCAAAACATCTACAAGGCAAAAAAATCTGACCTCTTGGTTGCACTTCTACCATTTCCTGGTATGATGGAGTTGGTTGACTTTCTGCATAGTTCAGTGCTAAAGAGTGATTCTTCAAAATGCAGCAGAACCCCCAGAACACGTTGCACTCTTCCAACCTGTTGTGAATTTTGGTCTGTTTAGGACAGCCCTTTGGCCAGTATGACCCACGTTACATACAGAAGAGATTTCTCCTTCCCCTGCACAAAAAAAATCATACAGGTTTGCCCCAAGATAATGGGATTTCAAAACTAGCCCATGCTGACACACAATTTGTTTTTCCTGTGACCTTTTTAGTTGACCAAATACAGATCGAGGACAAAGTTGCATGTCTCACACAAGACAGCTACATACCACCATACCATATCTGCTACAGGCTGAAAGCTGAATCCCACATGGAACTGGGGATCCAAGTGCAAGTCCCCAGCATTCAAATTACTTGCTCTCACATTTCCTTCTCCCATCCTCCCCTTCCACCTACCACAGTGGTTTCCTGACACCTGTGGTATTGCCCAGCTGTGCCCAGCCATCACCTCTTAGCTTTTGATCTTCAGGGTTGAGGTGCCACTCCCCAAACTACTTTCCCACTTCCCCAAGCACTCATATCCAGAGGGAAGGTTTCTTTCTGAGCCATGTTTTTTCTTGACAGTGGTGATGGGCAGATAATAGGAAGTGCCTGGTGACCTTGGCTCTGCTGCTACAACTCAATGAACAAAGGAGTCCAATGCTGCTGCCAAGAGGATTCCACACTGCAGTCCACAAACCAAGCAATATTGAGCACCAGGAGTGTTGTACTATTACATCATGTATTTGCTGTTCTTTTCACCCAAATGAAACTGAGGACTAATTCACAGGACTTATTAATGCATCAGTGTTTGTGACGGTCATGGAACCCATAGATTCATTTTACCATTATAACATTCTTCATGCAGTAATTTTGCACAACAACAGCAGGTCCTTATTTCTCAATGTTAACCTCTATGTATTGTAACACAGCATTGGAGAAGAGTTTTCTTGTGGTAAACACTGCTTTTTAAAAAGAGGTTCTTCATTTAAATTCCTGTAAGGTAAGTTTTTATTTTATAACAAAAAAAAAAAGGGCTCACAGAAGATCAACTAATGATGCCTCTGACAAAGACACTCTACATGAAACCAAGAAACCAGCTCAGTTTTACTGAACAAAAAAAAGAAACAGCAAACCTTCCTTCCTCCTGAACTTTGTCTACTTAACTTTGTAAGTTCTTTCAATTAACTTCCAGTGAAATGGGGCCAGGTTTGCAGGCAGAGATAAACACAGAAGATTACAATAGCTAGGAAAGAAATAATACAAATAAGGATCTCTGCTGAAGCAGGATTTAAATAAGTGGAAATGTTGCTATTGCTCTGGAGGTGAAACTAGAGATGGGTGAGAAATGTTCAATTAAATTTCAAGGGTAAATCAAATGTTTTTCACCTTCATAGCAGACTCATGGCCCGAGTTACGAAATGTTGGGATAATACACCCGTATGGGGATAATACACCCAGAAAAAGGAAATTCATGTGTATAGAATTCAAATTTTGGAAACTATAATGTAATACTAAGCAGCAGCAGTCGAGGCTGGTAGACAGACAATAAGCAGAGGGCTAAAGGAATAAATATGAAAAATTCTGTTGAGCACACATAGTCCATGCTCACAGCCAAGTCACCACTAGACCATGACCCTCAGCACCACATTTCAAGTTTAAAATACCCCCAGGGATGGTGTCTCAAGCTCTGCCCTGGGCAGCCTGTTAATCTAAGATGTAATAGAAAAAAGAAGCAAAAGAAGAAACTGAGTTCATGGCAAGGGACAGGGGTTTGAAATGTGAGAAAGCCATCTTAAATTCATTAGAAATTCAAAAGGAAACAGTCTTGGAGTGGGGACATAGAGACAAGAGGAATATAGCATTGACTACTGATGTCAGAACCTTTCCAGAGGTACAACTAGGTGGAAAGGAATTATTTCCTCACATAAGGATTGGGAAGCAATTTGCTGGTCTATAGGGAGAACAACTACTTGAAAGCAAGCAGAAAACTGGCAGAGTAATGGTGAGACTTGGAGATAGAACACTAGTTATTTGGGGATGGCCAGAAAGACTTTTCTATTTGCCTAGTTCCCCGAGAAAACAAAGATGTCTAAATCATACCACATCTGCAGTCAGACCATACTAGATCTGCTAGCAGACCTTATGCATGCCCAGTGCTTCCTCACAGAGCTCATGGAAACACGTTTCACGAAGACAGACAGGTGACAACTAAGAGCAAGGTAGCTTTGGGAAATGGGAGATGGCCAATGAGAAAGCAGTGTTTTGTACCAACCACCTCTGAGCAGTACCAAACGTATGTGCAGCTAAGTGGGTGGGAATGTGTACAAAGCTCCAGGTGGCCAAGTACTGAGAAAAAGGCAGAAGCAACAAGACTGAAGTCAAATAGTGACAAGGAAACAACAAAGACAAGTCCAAATTCAGCTCACCAGAGAAGGGAGGGTGCAGGGCTAGGCTGGGAGAAACCATCATGCCCAAGAAAGGATAGCTTGTTAGACCAGGCTCTCAGGCACCTGGTGAAAATGGCATAGTCTGTATGCTCTTCTGGCTTTAAACTGGGCTTCCCAGCTGTTCCACTGACATCGTTTCTTTTTTGGACATTTCGTAGAATCATAGAATGTTAGAGGTTGAAAGGGACCTTGAAATATCACCTGGTCCAACCCCCCAACCATAGCAGGATCACCTACAGCAGGCCACACAGAAACGAGTCCAGATGGGTTTTGAAAGTCTCCAGAGAAGACGACTACACAATATCTCTGGGCAGCCTGTTCCAGGGCTCTGTCACTCTCACAGTAAAGAAGTTTTTTCATATGTTTATGTGGAACCTCCTGTATTCCAGCTCGCACATTTGGAAGTGTCTTGGACTTACCTGGCTTGTGCTCAGAAATGAGAGCATAAATGGTGGACCAGATGTAGAAGACTTTAGAATGTAGTCTCAAAGAGCAAAGGGAAGTTTGAACTGCAGACAAGGAACCGATTTGTGTTGAATGTTCAACAGACGGGAGCAAGAGGTCATCTACAAAATGTGTGAAATGCAAATTGGGACAGTTAGGGTGTTTTAGAGAGGAAAAGAGGTGAGGAAATTGGAGGCCTGGGGAAAGCACAGATAGGCAGAATCAGAAAAATATAAAAAGCTATCGTGACAGTCATGCACCTGCACGAAAGAAAAATGCTCTTTCAAAAAATAGATTCCCTATTAAGTGATTTTGCTTGATTTTTCCACGCTACTCACGAGTTATCAATCTCCCCACCCATAAAGACAAATGTCATATCTGCCCTAACCCATCAGCTATTCTCAATTTATCACCATTTAATATATATTAAAATGCTCTTAGCTCTGATTGCAAAAACAAACAAAATAAGGCTACATAAATCAAAAAGAAAGGGAAAGGGAGATGAGGAGGCTGAAGAGACAGGAGGGAGATCTGCTTCTCAACAGAATGGATTTTTTTTCTCTTGATCCTTGCACCCAAGCTCTCGAGGCCTCTCCACTGTAAAAATACTCCGACAGTCTTGCACTGTAAATCACTTTGGTAGTTCATCAGTGCCCTCACAACACAGTAACATACGCTCAGCCACAGAAGGGGAGTGAGGAAGCTGCAGAGTAGTAACAAACTCAGCAACCTTATGTCTGTCTCTCTCTCTGATCCCATTATAAACTAACACAATATTTTTCTCCAATTTTCAGCCGGTATTGCAGCTCACAGCAGAAAAGATACTGAAAGCAGCAGGAGCCAGGCAGGGGTGTCAGACTTCAGAGCGGACACTGCCTTGGGACCTGGGGGGGCCAGTAAATCAGTGCACGCTTGTCAACAGCTCCAAGCTGCAGGAATTACTCAAGCGAAAATAACAAATGGCTGTCATTGTGGAGCCAAAAACCTGTGATTATAATTATCACATCCCCAGTGACCTTGCATAAACTTTAATCCCTCTCCAATGGAGCATTTAAATAGCCTGCATCTACTGGCAGGGGACCGTGTCCCCTTAGTTGAAAATACAGGGACTAGGAAAGAAACGAGCCACAAAGAAACCACCAAGAGCCTCTGTGTCTTACAGCCTGTATTAAAGAGTTGTACAAGAAAAGCCCTGCCACTGTCATTTTAATTGATATTATACAGTCGTTCTGAGTTCAAAATGCCGTGGTGGTATCCAAACTCAGCAAAGACCAGCACCAAGCATTTTAATCCAATGAAAAGGTCAAATAACACCAGTTCTTCATTACTACATTCATTGGGTCACTGGGCTGAGGAAGTGAGTACACAAAGTGTGTGGCGAGTTGTAAAGAAATATGCAGGGAGTCAACATCCTTCCACCTTGGTGACGTTACCTCACCCTTGCAGGTCCCACCATGATCAACACTTGGCTGAATTCTTCAGCTGTGATTAGAGACCTTTTTCTACTCTTAAAATTGGGTTTTAGCAATCTAGATTTTTATGATATCCATTACAGCCAGGACTGAATACCTTTGATTGCAGAATTAAGGGCTGTTACCTGCTAGTGCCATGCGCTACTTCTTTGGGTTGCAAAGGTACTTCCATACAACATAGACAGGCACTACAGAAAACTCTAAATCATAGAATCTTTAGGGATTGGAAGGGACCTCGAAAGATCATCCAGTCCAATCCCCCTGCCACAGCAGGATCACCTAGACCAAGTCACACAGGAACACATCCAGGTTGAATCTAGGGAAAGGAAAGATTTTGCTTCTAAAGGATTTCATAGTCCTCCTGTTTCTGATCTCAGAAGGAACCTTTTAAGAAAAAAAAACTACTTGTACTAGTTCATCCAACCAAGTCCTTCAAAGCATCTCAAAAACATAGCTGTTGCAGGAGTTTGATTAATATTGCTTTGAGATTGCACAAGCGAAGTTGCTCTGTGATAATCTGGTTACTAGTCTACAGACCACAGAAATGGTTACGCCTACAAACCAGTTAATGTCCCCCAGAAAATAGTGCTTCCTACACTCAGTAGCTGCTCCCATGTACAGTCAACCAACACATAGTGGTTTAAATCACATATAGGTTATTTTACACACACACACACACCCCCCCCAATTGTGTTCAGCATGAGGTCTGCTCCATGGTATCACACAACAGTGCAGTTCATTCTCAATACTGCCGCAAAAAGACAGAAAGGACTTATAACTCTGAAAGGGTTTGGCAAATTGCACAACCTTTCCATAGATTTCAGGGATAGCACATTAGAAGAATTAGACATTCAAATTAGCAGTAGTTTTAACATATCCAAAACTCTCATAATAGATAAATCAGTGTAACAGTAAATCATAAAGAAGTGTCATGTATTAAGATAGGGTAAAATTTAAGCACTTCTGCATTAGTGTGCAGAGCAGTGCATGCACTGCTCACCTGGGCTTCTCCGTCTGTTCTAAATACATTAAGGAAAAAGATAGATACAGCAAGAGGCATATTTCCTAAAAACAGGAAATCGTACTGTCTAGGAAGGCGAGAAGTACTTTGAACAGAGTAGTTTATGTCTTCACTGAGTGTTCCAACTTTATCTGTGGAATTAGAGATAAAAATAACTAAGAAACAAGCCTTAGCACACCTAAAGGGCAGCTGTGGATCACAGAGGTGCTATTTATTTTGGTAGTTTTGTAAGTCAATATTGCAAAAGGAGGATTTTTCCCCAAGCAGATGTGTTTACCTAAACCACAATCCTGGCAAACCTCTAGAAAGCTCTCGAGCCAGCAGTGTCAGCCCCGCTTGACAGTGCAGTTAAAAACATGTCTGCAGCTAACACAAGTGCCTCTTTCAGTTCAAGATGGGATTAGGATGTTCTCTGGGCCAGACCAGAGATGGACAGACCCTCACAGAGTTTTGCATCCCTGTGACATTGTGGAAATAGATGGTGGCACAGGGGAGACAGCTCTCTTTAGCTGATGGTACAGAGTAGGAACTAGATTGAGTCCAGGTGCCTACATAGCCTGTGGCACCAAAGCTATGCAGCAACCACTGCATAGTATCAACCTCCATCAGCTTCATTCATTTTAAGTGAAAATTCCCATCCCATCACTGCAACATAAATTAATCTATTAAATGTCATGTAGTAATAGCTTGGCACAATTGTTCTTTTGTCAGGAATCATTCAAATATCTTCTCTCCTTCCCTGACCAGCAAGGTGACATGGTTGCCTGAGTTCCAAGCTGCGTGCTCTATGTGTTTCATGCATGAAGATTTGGTAAAATTCCTCAATTTATCCCATGTATTGAAGACAAATTGTCACCAATTTTCTCTGTGTTTAGTTTCTCATTTGGCATCTCATCCAGCCTCGTTCCTCTAGCATCATTGTTCCCTCTATTCTTGGAAAATGGGCACAGTTTCAGAAATGTTCATGTCAGTACCTGTAAAATAACTGACAGTAACCATCACTATAAGATCAGCTCTTAGTTGCTTGTCTCAGCTTGCGCATACTCTGTTTCGTGAATCCATCTCTAGAAAAACCCCATCAAAAAAGCAACAAAATCTGCATTTTCTGTGTGTTAATACCTGAACACACACCAAATCTGGCATGAAATCGTACATAAGAACCTAATCTGATCGACAATTAGCCGTTATTTGCCATGAAGTTAGTACAAGAGGAGAAGGTGTTAACCATTTTATTTTGACAGAAAATTATGGGAAGTCTGTGGTTTCCATCTTGTTTCCCTACCATGAGACAAATCACAGACCCTTGCCATCACTTATTTTATAAGTCTATTTTGAGTATATGTTTGTCAAAATTGAAATTATTCTGAAATAGCTATTGCTGAATACTGGAATTCTTTGGAAGTGACAATAATTAATTGGTTGTGAGAAGAGAATTATGTTCTGTGCATAGTTTGGTAAAATTCCATCTCTTCAGATATCATTGAACATGTAGTATATGTCCTTTGCAATCCTGTCTGTCTAAACATCCCAGAAGTTGTGCAATAAAACCCCAAAGCAGTGTGGTTTGTGTAATGCGGTGTGACCAGGTAACTACAACTGGGTCATTTCTGAAGAGTTTCAATTTCAGTGTAGAGCAACTTGAATAAACAGCTCATAAAACTGCCTTCACATTATGGGGCAAATTGCTCATCTCTGAATCACAGTTGCTCTTGGCTTCCCATTCAGAACCCTTTCCATGAGTCCCACCAGCATTAATGGGAGCTCCACAAGCAGAACAAATAGACAATCATTTCATACTGAGAGGAGAATTTCCCCCACATGGTGTGTGCCCATCACACAAACCCACCTTTCACTGAGGGAGGGAAACGCAACCCATGCGAGCCTCCCCATCCCTACATTTCTATCCTCTCTCTGTGCTCAGCTGCCTGTGACCACCAAGACCCGACAGGCAATCTGACAGCTTTAACAGCTTTTATCATTTCATAACACTGGCTCCTGGCTCTTTCACATTCCCTGGCACTTTCCAGCAGCAATGCTGGGTTCACTCTAAAGATGACTCTGGTTTACTGAAATGCCAGAAGCAATCTCTAGCCCTGTAATATTTTGGCCTCCTAAAGACCCCATCTTGAGGAGAGGGTTGCTCAGAAAATGCAGTGAGACCAAGATGAATAGAGATGTCACCACCCCTTGAAGAGCTCCTGCATACTGTAGCTAAACAGGGAACGTATGTAATATATGTGGATGTTGTACAAGGTTGAAGGAGGAGAGGTGCCATATGCAAACTAGAGCACCAGCTCACCACCACTCATCACAAATCAAAATCAAGAAAGAAATAGGAGGCAGAAAGAGTTTGTCTTGTCCCAGGCAATTTCACCCAAGAACTTCTGACCATCATGATAATTTGGGCATTTGGGCAGTGCATAAGCATCTTTTTTTCTCAGCTTTCAATTAAAATTTGCTGCCTAGAGCTTTTTTGTTTTCCAAATTTTAATTTTGTGCTTTTCCAAGCCAGCAGTAAAGACCATCGGTCTGGACAAAGTTTAAACACTGAAAACCTGCAAGCACTCAATGACCTTTCCCATGAAATGAGTATTAAAAGTACTCACTTCACCTCTTGCCTTTGTATTCCTTTCCCTTTCATTTATTCCACCTGATAAGACGTTTAGACCAGTCTAAAGTTCAGACTGGGATTCAAGAAGGAACTGTCTATATTTAGAGAAGGGTCTTCCTTTTCCATGATTCCAAAAGTGTTTCTGACACCTGAAACTTTTACGGGGTCTGATGAAACTCACAGAATATATACCTCATCCTGGGATCTTCATCTTAAGAATCTTTCCTTCCCAAATTCATGTAAGTTTTGCAGCCAAACCAATAACCAATCTGTTTTTTTCTGACACAAACTATTTAATCAGAAAATCTTTGGCTAAAATCACCTTCACCCAGCACAGACAGCTTTAACCCTAGGTTTCCTCATCAGGATAACGCACTTCCTCAAGCTGATCTCCCAGACTCATGAAAATATAGCAAAAATTATAGCCTAGATTTTTAAAGGATGACTCTTGATATTCAGGTATGACAACAACTTGCAACATAAAGCCTATTTGTTCAAAACTATAAAAATCAGTTAGGAGAGACAAAATTTACAAGTATTACTTCCTGACTTCAATATTTTTTAGGGTGTCACCCTCAATTTATTTGACATTTCAGGCAAAAATGCAGCACATCTTTCTCTTCTGGTGGGAGGGTGAAAGCACTCTCTTTTAATTTCTAATTCATTGCAGTTCTTCTCTGTGCTAGTAAGGTTCATGCAGTTTGAGGTCTGATAATGAAGATTTGGCACAGCTTTAAATACAAGTAATTAGGGAATCCATTGACCGTAACAAAGAACAGTCCAAAAACCTATTGTAGAGAAGGTACTTTTCAGCTGCTCATTGCAGCAATTTTTTTGCCTATAACTCACAAATTCAATTCAATCAAAAAACAAATACTTTTTTTTTATTTAACTATCCTAAATCAAGCATTAAATTACAACTCTTTCAAGAATGAACCTCATCATTACCTTTCCTATGTGAAAGTGGAAAAAAAGTAACTCTTGAAAACCTATGCAAGAGAGGCAGGTACAAGCACGCTGTAAAGACACCTGCACAAAAAAGGATCCCTCTGCACGCTTCTGCACATCACGTGTGACGTGTGTACTTATGGGTGTGCCTACGTGTGTTTTGTGTACATGCATACGCACACAAGCATACAGTCACCTTGTGAAAAATGAAGCTGCAATGACAATGTGATCCCCCACAAGCCTAGCACTTCAATTACAAAGCAATCCTATCAGAAACCCAGAAAATGTCACTGTCACATGCTTCCATTGTATGCTGTTGAAAACACCCCCAAACTTTGGAAATTAATCACACAGCAATGCCAATCTTTTAAGCCAGGCATCTATGAGCCTACCTCTTCCCTCCTGAATGAATTACATTGAAATCATATAATTGCAGGCTGCCATTCAGTCACCCTTAACAATAGAAGACTTTGAAAATTGGAAATTTTTTTCCCCTCTGACTCCCAACTTGCAAGCATGAAGCATACAGCAAAAGCCTGGTGCCTTTTAAATTACCTAAAATCTACATCCTACAGACAAATGAACAAAAAAAAAAAGGGTGCAATTTAAGGGCAAATCATTTTGTGTTAATCCTTGGGAACTCAAAGCATGAAGATAAAAGAAGAAAAAATGCAGGTTTCACTTTGCTCATTATGGGACATTGACTTTCACCTAATAGTACGCAATTAAAATTTCTTCATGAGATTTCCTTATTGAAATAAGAAAGATAGCGCTGTGCTGAATGTGGTGATAGATCTGGTATAAACGTGCTTCCTGGACAAACTGATTTATCATGTCTCATTCCAGCAGTACTTTCTTGCTTGCTCATTTCTCATCTTATTACTGTGAAGTTGTAATTAAAGAGGATCCTCCCACAGAGAAGAGTTCTCCTTCAGGACGAGCTAAATTATAAATGCACTGTTCTTTCTCTGAGACCAATTTAAAGGGACAGTCTGCTGAGCAAAAGATGCACATCTAATAACTGGGGGTCCTGGCTCTGCAATTTTATGCTGTTCCCTTTCTGTTGGATACAGAATAAATTTGGTTTATAAGCTGAGCTTCCCAAGCAAATATACCTTTACCATTGACTTTCAATTTAAATACATAGACAATTCAATTTAAATGGTATTGAACCATTGTGGCTAATTTACCTTGCGGATGCTTCATGTAGAAACATCAAAATATTTCTAAGGGCACTGAAAAAAATATTTAATGAATAAAGAGATTGCAAATCTTTTTCCTATACTTCAGGAAGAACAGAACATTTGGCCAAAAAGACAATGAAGATTGGTCAATACAAGATGAGTTTTCCAGGAAAACTCACAGAATATCTTTGGTTGGAAGATACTTCTCAGAATATGAAGTCCAACCTTCCACCCAGCACTGTCAGTTCACCCCTAAACCATGTCCATCAACACCAGGAATTTACTTGGTTTATTTGGATTTAGGTTGGACTGGATGATCTTTAAGGTCTTTTCCAACCTTATCATTACTGTGATACTGTGATGATAGGACTCATCTGATTTGATCTTAGTAGTATAATAGCTGCTGTGAGGGCACCATGGACTCCTCTACCAATTCTTAAATCAAGAAGCATTATTTGGAATCTGATTTTTCTTAGCAGTGACAGAGCCTTATAATGGAGTGCAATTTTAAGAGAAGCTCAACAAGCATTTCTTCTTATACCTAAGTTACCTTTGCATTTATTAACTGTACAAAACCAGGTACAAAAAAAAAAAAAGTAAATAGTCACTGAACTTTTAAAGTAATTCTGATTCAGGCTATTTTCTCAATGGCTCCTTAGAAGATGTGCAAGTAAGAGCAACATTATCTTACACAAAAGTTTCAATTAAGATACTTAATTGTACATCAGGATTTAATTGACTTTACATTCAACCTGAATATTTTACATAACAGAAAATATGTGCTGCCAGATTCTACCTTAAAGACATCAGATACCTCTAGTATTAATATTATTCAAATATGAAATTTAATTTGAAGAGAAAGATACAGTACATAAAAGAAGAGCTGGAAGGGTATTAAGTGGCTACACACTTCCTTCTTCAGTGACTGTGCAGACTCATGTAACTGTAGGATGACTGGTTTGCTGTCACCTTACACAATCTATTTTAATGTTGAAGATTAGAAAGATTTTCCCCAATACATAAACGTAATAAAGACTGCTTAGTTACTATATTCTTCACATATCTGGAGAAACTTCTTCCCCATGTGAACAATATTAATAGCCTCCACAAACTTTTTTTAAATAAGCACATTCTCATCATATAGCCTCTCCCACCAATATATTTATAATTGAATTGTAGTAATACCATCCTTCTTTCCTTTTAAAGCTAGGTTTATAAAGTTCTACATATGCAGAAACCCCTCACTCATCTTGTAGGATATAACCTGAATAACTAGGTAATATTTTACACGTTAGGTTAGTTTAAATTGAGATCTCCATACCTGAGGATGTCACCATATAAGTTGGGCATAACAAGCACATCAAATTGTGAGGGATCTTGAACCATCTACAAAGAAGAAGTATATGTTCATTAAGGTTAAGAAGCGAAACAAAAAAAATAACTAGAATTAAAACATACAAATACTCACATTCAGACACACAGTATCTAGATACATTTCATTAAATTTAATATCTTTACAATTTTCTGCTGCCTCCCTGCATTTTCTCAAAAAAAGGCCATCAGACATTCTCCTGCAATTAAATAAGCCAAAGAATATTGTGGTTATTTTACGTAAGCAATACTGAAGAGAAAAAAAACCCCACACACAACAAAAGGATTAGAGTGCAGAAACTTAATTTGTGACTAATGATCCCTTATGTTAAATACTTTCAATATATTATGATAAGAGAAGGTATGCCTTTTGAATTTCCTCTTCAAACAGTTTTGTATCAGTAGTTTAACATATGTTGAATGGCAGAATTACTCAAATTAATTTTCTGAAGACTTACTGAGTTTGTAAAGGTGGTGTTGCATAATATCATGTGTCATAACTCATTTCATTAAAACTGTAAAAGTCACCAGCTGTTTCATCTTCAGTTTTAAAGTTATTTTAAAAAGTAGCTCAAAACTATGAAAATTAAGAGCATTTCAAAGGAAGTCACAGGATTATTACAAACTCACTGATAAAAACATTAGTACATAATTATTACAGCCCGGTCAGTATTACCCATTTTACTTGAGGCATTTGTTCTAATTATTTCCCACTTCAGTTACTCCCAGTAGCACTAATAGAGGTTGTACATTTGAGAAAGATTTAAAAACTTGTTTATAATTAAATGCATATTACTATTTGTTGTTCTTCTAAAAAATGGGTGTCAACATACATAATATTTGCCTTGTGCACTGCAGTAACGTGGCTTCTCTGATTATTTCTGGCATACTCAAAAGCAAATTCTGCAATACGCTTGCTAGCTTCTTCTGTGATCAGCTTGATACTTTGCACCACACCATCAACAATCTGAAAGACAGGAGTTGTACTGACAGTAAACGCATAACCTTGTTCTTCAAGTCACTGGTATGAATGTTTGGAACAAAGAGTAGAATTCTTAGCGAGGCAGTCTCAACAATGCGTTTCACACTAAAAATAACTTTCTCATGGGTAGCAAACCTTAAAACCATCAGCCAACCTCTAGTCCACTGAGATAGGCAAAGTTATCCTTCACAAAACAGAGAAAACCTGCGAGTAACACACTGCTTGCAGCAACCTACCACATGCTCAATTCCACTATATTCCCCTTCCGTGTTCTCTCGAATGGTGACAATGTTCACATCTGTGTATGGGGTTTTGTACCCTTCAATTGAGACGCAGGGACGTACATTTGCATAAAGGTCAAAGGTTTTACGTAGAAGCAGATTCATAGATGGGTGCCCTGCAGCAATGGGAGTCTTTAAGGGCCCTAAAGGAAGAAATAAACCAGAAAACCCAGGAATAAATGAACAGATAAACACCTAAATGAATCTTAAGAGTCGAAACTCTAGGTAAAACGGTACTGTGTCACAGCATCAACAAATTCCTATGCTGAAATGGCACAGGATTCTCTGCTATTAAGTACTACGCAGTGATACTAGTCAGCTGTTTAAAGGTCAAATTGTGACCCTTACATGGAATAACTGTTTTTACAAAAAGCTTTTGCTGAAAACAACAGTAAAAGGTACTATTCATTAGGAATGTCATTACTGCACACTACTGTGTTAGAAATGCATTTGCGGAGTCCAAAGGCTGGTATGTCATAATTGCCACCTTTAACATATTTCCTAGATCTATGAAAGTTACGGCTTTGGAACGAAAGACAGCTTTACTTAGTCATTTTACTGTGCTATGGATGAAGGACTTTGACTTCATATCAGACTCACAATAAGTTTTTAGTATCTTTGTATTAATCCCTAGAGTACCTTTTAATCCCATTTTGTTTTTATCCATGGATTCTTTGGCATCTGGAGGTATCATCCACTTCCCTCCTGGTCCTTGGATCGCTGTAACATTCCTCTCTTCCCACTGAATAGGAGCCTAAACACATTTACTCTATGTTAACTTAAACAGCATGACAAAAAGTGCATAAGGATTTTTGTCCAGGACTATCTAAACAATTCTTCTCTGTTGAGTGAGAGTAAGCATGACACGTTTGAAGTCAAAAATAAACTCTTTTATAAAATGTAAACAAATGAAAACTAAATATTATGAGCAACATATAATCATAAACTTGAATACTATGATGCCTCCCTTAGCATCAGAGTTCCTTGTGTGCAAGAGACAACATATCTGAAAACAATTAATGGAGAACTCATCAATCATACTGCACAGAACACAACTGACACCTGCTATCTAACTGAAAATCTGCAAATGTTCCCCAGTGCTTTCTGAACTTGCATTCACCACAGGAATCTTGTAAGTGGAGATAGTCTGCCCCCCATTCATTTCATCAGGAAGGACAATAAAGGAAAAGACACAAGGGCTTTCACAGTCAACAGAATGACTCCAAGCATAGATAGGAGAGAATGTCCTTTAAAGCAAACAAGTCTGGTGAAGTACTGCAAACACATACACACAAAGTTTGATTTTATTGTTCCCCACCTCTCCCCAGAAACAACCAAAACTATTATAAGGTTTTCAGACATCATTAAAGAGAACTTCACTTTTTCTAGACCTAAGTGGGATAGGTATAATAGAAGAGAGTATGCCTTGAGGTTGTTACTAGTCGGGAACTACACAACAGGCATCTTTCCTAAGAGCTCTATTTTCTTTCAAGGAAATTCTTGACTAAATTTCTCAGCCAGGTAGTAAAACCGCTTTTGGATATATCTGGTGAATGTCTTTGGCTGGGCACCTGTTTGATTTCTGAAAGTAAGCTAGTCTATTCACATACACTTTGACCTGCACCGGAAGTCACAATAAATCAAAGAACATCTTCTATCAGTTTCTCAGGACTGCTACATCAACAAGATGATTTCACATGATGTACCAAGTTCGCATTTCCAAAATTTAAACACATAATTTTCTCACAACTCTTTACTCCTCTGCTGGCTGACAGTTTCAAGCCCTGATTTTGTATCACAATCCTGTCTTTCTTTAGCTGAAGCTTCAGACTCTTTCTAGTGTCAAGAAATTTTAATAGCTTAAACATGACTTGATCTTTGACAAGTTAAAACATTTTTAATATGCCTACTTAATACTTGTTAGAACTAAATTTAAAACACTTACAGTGAGACAAATATGACTTACTTTGGCAGCATCAAATATCTTCATGACTGCTGCAGAAATCTCAGGTCCTATGCCATCTCCTGGGATTAAAGTTACTGTTTGTGCCTAGGTAAAGACATTGGCAGTACAAGAAATGAATGACTATGTTCAGTGTAGAAAACTTTTTCACGTGCAGGAACTAAGTAAATATTAGAAAAGAACAGAATGATTCACTATGAAGAACAGCAGTACTGGACAGCATCAGGAATGACTAGCTTGCATTCAAAGGGAATGTGCAAATGTTTTGAGATAATTGTTTAAAAATCTGCCTACTATCTATCCCTATGTCAAAACACTGAGCATTAACCTGAGAGGCAGGGTCCTGCTCACTACTCCTTGAAATGAATGACCTCAGAATCCTTTCTTCTTGAAATCTGGATGAGATACTATGGCTCTGTCACCCATATGTCTCCAATTATCCACATGTTGCATAATAGTGACACATGCTAGAAAACAGTAAATTTATGAAAAGCCACATTTCACCTTTGAAAAAATTAATTCATATCTGAACTTCTCAAGTAACTTTGTAAAAATCTCAGACCCACTTTTAACAATACCATGTTGTTTTCCTGCAGTGTTCTCAGTCTTGTTTTTTTTTAATCATCATCAAATGGATGAAATAAATTGAATAGCTTAGGCTCAGTGAATAACAGAAGAAAGAACTCTCTTTTGATTAAAAAATACAATTATGATCACTGTTCTAACTGTACATGCCCAAGCCCTTTTCATTTTGTTTAGTTTTCAAAAAATTCCAGTAAGGGCTTAATATTACCTACATAAAAGACAGCTTAGAAACAAAGCAATTAGAATTAACTCACAAAAGATGTTTACATCCATTTCCACACAAAATATTCAGAATTTCAATATATACTGACTGATTTTTGAACTCATTTGAGTCAAAGTCATTCAATGTGCACAATAAAAGAAGCAGAGCTTCAGATAATTCTGTTGTGCAAGCACATAACTGATAGAATGTCTCAACGCCTTGTCGCTTTACAGCACAGCAGGACTTCACCTGAGCCAGAAAATGTTTTACCTTAAACAGTAACGTGGTTTGAACAGAACTGGAGGTGCCTCATCTTCAGAACAAATATATGAACAACCCTTCAGTGTCTTTTCTAAGTATTCTACATGCTCTTCTACAAGGCACATAATTAAAAGCCACAGCACCTTTTTAAAATTAAGACATGCTTAAGGGTGCATGCAGTGGTGATGAGCTCCTCTTCTGCCTGAGCAGTTTTCAAGGCCTGCTGCACTGAAAAAAACAAGAAGGCCCACAGGCACTTTGAACACCTAAAGAAGGAAAAATATCTACAGGGAAATAAACAATCAGTGTGTAAAAGAGGACCTTGAAAAGGCAGAACTGTAGATGCAAGGTGTTCTAAAAGCAGCAGTAAAGTAAATCTAGTGCTTGGAGGGAAGTCTGCAAAATAAAGAAAATGAGAAGCTTCTCAACAATCTTTCCAGTTTGCCCAGTACTTGCCCATTTCCAGATGAGTTTCAGAAGACTGGCTTACATCTGTTTTTTGTGAGAAGTTTTCATGACACTTCTGTCTTTTGTTAGAGCCTTGTATTATCACTTAACCTTTGATATGCAATTGCCAAAGACAGTAGTTAACCAATATAAACCGAGCATGGCCTTAGGAGCATATAAGGTCATTTATTTAGGCCTTAAATTTTGGGGAATGTAAAAACAAGCAGCGCAATCTTTTAAAGGTAAATTTCTGAACCCCTTTCTTGAGAAACTTCTTAAAGTAAAATAATGGTACTATTATACTCACAGCACTAACAAAACTTCTGGTCACCTGTTTTTGGTTTTTGAAAGCACCTAGCAATCGAGAAACCTGCAACAATATAAAACAAAAAGATGCTGTTTTACTACACACATAGAATTTTTAAATGTTCATATTGCAACAAGTCTGCACTTTAAAACAATATTTCTTTAAATTTTCTATCTCAAACTAGTATAAAAATCCCAATGAAACTAGAGTAACTACCAGTTTGCCAAGCTGCTAACATTCACAAACACCTCAAGGTTATTCTTAGCATGAGGTAAACCCAGGACAGCTGCACTCTGCAGTGCCCTGTACTCTCCAGTCTTGCCTGTGGGTGACAGAAGTTACAGCCAGATAATCTGAGTCCTACTCAATTGAAATGAGGTTGCAGCAACTCTTAATAGAGTATAACCTAAGGATGAAGACCGATGGAGAGGAAAGTAGAAAAATCAAGGACTTTCACTATGTAGTTGGGTAGACAGTATCTTTGCAGGTTCAGGTAATGTTTCCAAAGCTACTTTGCATTAGTGTCACTTCTTCCATTCAAACTGTGGTGAATTATGTTCTTGTACATCTGTAGATTTTGTACTGTCACCTGTGTGCCCAAGAGTTCTTAAAAAGCATATATTAAATGCACATTAAAGACAAAATTCACCATAGCAATGAGTCTATACAGCATACTCAGAGAATTAAATTTTCTAACATATGAGTATTCTGGACTGGCTTTAAGCTTCAAAATCCTCAACTGTACTTAACTGCAGAAAAATCACATCCTCCCAATCTTACCTTCCTCATGAGGATTTTTCAAGCTTCTGTGATGAGGGCTTGTAAGCATTAACAGGTTACTTTAATTTGCCTGCACTCACGTAGGTAGTCTGCAGCTAGCCAGTTAGGATCTACTGGACAAATTGCATGCCTCTCCTGTGCAATTTATATTTGTTACTCTTTACTGAGGTGGATGGTCAAAGGTAGCTGTATGGCAAAAGGGACATTACTGGCATTAAGAGAAACTACTAGAAACAATACAGCTGTGTACGCTGTGATGAATGCTGTAAGAAATGTAATTTGAGGCAGCAGCTGGAGCAATGAAACTGACGTTTTACATAAGTGTAAGTGCCTTCATGGTACAGCTCCTGCCCATAGAGTCAGGAGTCACATTCCAGAGGAGAGTGGAAAGGGAACGGTCTGACTTGCCATACATCCTGGGCCCGGTACATTACACAAGTTCAACACCTGTCACAGCGACAGAGAATCAGGCTAAACATCCATTCTGACCTTAAAGTCATGAGTTAACTGTTGATAATTCATTCTTCCATGTTTTAGCGGAGAGGTGAAGCGAGGCTTCCGTGCACATTTTTTTAAAGGTGCAAACGACATTTCATTTACTGCACAGAGTCACAGCAGCCCATCTGTGGCAACCGCCGGCACCAGAGCCCCTCAGAGCCAGTAAATCCCAGCAGGCGGTCTGGGGACAGTGGGACGGAGCCCTGTAACTCGACTGTTCTCCACAGCAGGCGTTAATGACAGCCGTCGCGGCTCCTTCCAACAATGACGATTTCGTACGTTACCCCGGCTCGGGGGAACCCTGGCGGCTGCCTAAGTGCTGAACCCGTCTTGGCGGCCCGACGGCGGCCGCAGCCGCCGTGACCTCTGCAGCACCGTTTCCCGCCAGGCCGCCGCCGCCCTCCCCGTTAAAGTAACGGCCCGCAAGGACCCTTCTCTTCGCCGCGAGGTATCGGCCCGAAGGGGATCGAGGCAGGCAAGGAGGAAGAGCCCGCGGCGCTGAGCCGTCCTTCAGCCGCGTGTCCTGCGCCTTCCGCCCCTCGGCACCGCGACCTTGAGGGCGGGCGGGGACACCCCCGCAGCGGCACCACAGCGGCACCGCCTCAGGCACCGGCACCTCCGCATCGGTCAAGGTCACCCGCACGGCCCGGCCGAGAAAGGGGCTTGTCCCCCCTCGCTTACCGTAGGCATCCACGCGGCTGCAGCCATGATACCCGCAGCTCGCTGAGGCCCGAGAACGCCCGCACCCACCTCGAGACCGGAACCGGCGCGCGGAGAGCAATACGTCCCGCCCCTCGGCCACAAAGCCCCGCCCCCGCCACCAGGGAGCCCCGCCCGCGCGAGGCTGCCACGGCGCTGAAGAGCGGGAGCTGCTGCCTGAGTTTTCTTCTCCAACGTGCCCTCAGAAGCGGCTGTCCCGGTGTTGTGCGTGGGGAGATGCTCATTTTGGCTCCCCCTCCGCGATTCCCGGCGCTCTGCTGAGGCACTGAGGCCCAGAGCAGTGTGCGGTGCTGGGCTCGGCCTCAGCTCGGCGGCGCCGCAGGACGGAGTCCGGCAGAGAGAGCCCTCGGCGCGCTGTCTGAGGAGGTATCGTTACGGCGTCTGCGCAGCCCCAAACAGTTCTGAAGCGTTTGATAATTTCGTAAAATTCCAGCTTCTAGAACTGGGTCGTTTACAGGAAAAACACATTTTTTTATTATTAGTATTATGCCCCTGAGAAAAATCTTGTTCTTGTGTAAAGCATCTTTTAAATAATGTATTTTTTATTGATTTATTATGGCCAAATTAGGCTCAATGAATGCAGTCAGAACCCTCCATATTTTAAGACAGTGTATATTAATAAGCCAGATAGATAAGATCATAAAGCAAACAAGTTTGGCATGCGGTTTTCCTTTCCATATGTTTTCTTTAGCATTAAAAATTCTCTACAGAGTCTTGCATCTCCTACCAAGTACAATATAGCCAGACAGTCAACATCTGTCATGAGTTTGAGGATTGTGAGTTTTGTTCATAGGATACGGGCTCGATCTCACAAAACAAGCTCTTACAGGCAAATGCTTTCAGAGAAGTAGAGTAGAATCTAAGGATCCTCCACTTGGTCACATGTTAGAAAAGCAGATTTTCTCATCAACGGGTAAAGTGATCTCTATTCATAGCAGCTTGACCTTCCTTCACTGAGGAATGAGAGCTTTCATGCTTAAACCACAGTCAAGTTCTCACTGCGTGATTTACAGAGGCACTTTAAGCTGTCTGTTACACCTCTACTGATAGAGCAAACTTGCCTGATGTAGCAGCCATAGGCAGCAAAAATTCAAAGCAGGATGCTTTGCACTGAGGGTGATCCACAGTGACTGGTTCCACTCTTGAGCTGTGCCTGTGGAAACGAGTCCCTGCAGCTAGGGTTATATCACAGTTGAGGGTTAAAGCTGTTGCAGCTGACAGCCACCTTGTTATAAAACATACTATCTGGTGTACATGGGTGGTAATTCTGGTCCAGAAATTAAACTTTTAAAGCATACTAACACTGTCTACTTAATTATGTTCTCTGGTAAAATGGACAGTGAATGGCAAGACCATTGTACATACACCATGCTCTCATAAACTTCATTTGCAGCTGACTCCAGGATATGTGCTGTTTGTTGTTAAATAACTTAGAGTCATTTGGCTTTGGCAAACAGTTTAGAGACATTGAAATGCAGCAAGGTGTGATGTAAGGCTGGTACTGACAGCATTGTGAACTCTTGCTGTGCACACAGATGAGTATTGATTTGTTGTGGTAACTTGTGCTGGCAGCGAGTTTGAGAATTGCTTAACATCCAATTGGCAAATAAACCTAATATTTGATAAACACAAACAGATAGAGGAGGTGAAAAAGAGCAAACTGGAAAACAATTTGGTCTTTGATATATACAAACAGATAGGAGTGGATGAGAGTTCATGCACTATACCGTTTAAAAATTTTACCCAGTTAATATAGCAAAAGCATTATGCACTGAAATACAGGTTAGCACTGTAGATGCCTCTACTAAGAGAGAGCTAGTATAGTGGAACCCTCAACAATCAGTCTTTGAATCCTTTTATTAAAACTCTGTGCACTGTAATTTTGTTTAATAATAAAATAGACTCTTCAGAGTATGGACAAAAGAATCAAACATTTTCTTTTCTGTTCACATACTCAGTGGTGCTCCCTTGGCAAGCTGACCCTTTGTTTTGAAGCAAGACCTTCTAACTCTTTTAAAGCAATCAAGTCTTTCAGCCATACCAGTAATTCCTTTATATTAGAATAAACCCAAACCAGTTCTAATATGCAAGAGGAAAGTGGAGGGCGCAGAGTGGAAACCCAAGCCTGAAAGAATAAAGAGGAATATGTTTGTGAACATCAGGATCTCTGCATCAGGACTGCTTGCAACCACAAGAAAGTAATCTTTCATTGTTACCATGTTGTCTGTCAAGGTAGAGGTAGGCTGATAAGTGTGTAATCTAAGAATCAGTGGGACCAGACAGCCAGGAATATTAAAGCACGTTAAAAATGAAGAAGTGGCACATCAGTCATTTGACTGTAAGAATGCAGAATCACAAGATTAAAAGATACAGAGCCCAATCCACCCCTGCTATCAGTTTATTTCTGTGTAATGGCATTAAAGATAATTTTGCCATTTAGTCTGCATAGAGAAGCAGATTGAAGTAGGTGACTGTGAATGGGGTGTTAATTCTTGCATATCCCTTTACTAAGGATTGGTCTGGTCTGACGGAGCAGGGCTGCTAGCTCTGGCATTTCTGAAGCACATAATGACAGAGCACTCAGACTTGCCTTGTCCTTACTACTGTAGCTTCTTCCATCTCATCTGAAGCCATTTATTTTGTATGTGTGGTAATACCTTGCAGTTTTGTTCAGGGTAGTGCTGGTTTGCCGTTAATGAAATCTGCATTTCTAAATGTTACAATTGAAATGTCTCTTAGAAAAGGCTGTGATTCAGCACTCCATAGAATGTTTTTGCTGCATATCCAGCACATTTCACAGGATCTTTTTACTGCATATACAACACATTTACTTCCAGTAATACTGTTAAATGCTTCTCTTTTTTTATAGTTGTATGCCAAGGTAAATTGAACCCCTATTATCCCATATTGTTGCCAAGTCGGGATTATTAGATAGCTCATGTTAGATAATATACTTTTGGTTTGAGTTTATTCATTTTGTCTGCCTGTATCTGTTGCAAGTTGGTTGTTGGGTTTTTTCCCTCATTTTCCCAGAAATAGAGTTGTATTATTTCATCAAATACTGTGTGAGCCCTCTAGTGGCACCTTCCACCTTTGCTTTAGGCCGAATTAACTTTTTTCCTTTCCAGCTGTGCTTACTTGAGACAAATCAATCAGATTAAGGTCTATTTAAGCAACTTTAATCTTGCTGATTGTTTAACGTAGGAAGGAATTGCATTCCTGGGTATACCTGGGAGTTTGGCACCTCAGGCAGTTAACTCACATCCTTAATGGCCACGACAGGTTATAGTCACGGTACAGACAAAAGTGTTTATTGTGAGCCCCTTGTGACACCCAGTGATGTTGTGGGGACACGGGACACTTGAGCCTCTGTGTCACTGTATTGAACAGTGGCAGCCTGTGTACAGGTCAGAGCCAGGCACTGACTAGGATATTCTTTTATCTGTGAGGAGACTAGCTGCAAAGCCTTTACTCAGCTAATCCATTTTCCCAGTTCTGCTGTGTAGTGTAATACGGCTGCGCTCCCCAGCGCCAGCGGGTGACGCAGAGCTGCTCTAAAGCATGAAAATGCCGAGCTGGAGCGCTCTGAAATTGCCGAGTGAAGAGGCATGTGAGACGCTGAGGCAATAGAGAGCTGATTTCTTCTATTACTGGCTACTTGAGTTTTATGTTAGAAAAGCTCTGCATGCCTCGTAGGAAAGCATCTGAAAGAGGGGGAGAGTGGCATCACTGCTTTTGGGAGACACCTGCCCGTGATTTTAACACTTTCCTTCCCAGTACGCTCAAGTCAAGCCTTTGTAAAGATTTCCCAGTACTGCATCCTTCCTCGTTGGACAGGTTCAGTCAAAGCCAGTTCAATGCAGGCTTTGGGATTTTTTCAGCACATTTACGGAGTAGACGTGCACTAAATGCCTACAGTACAGAGGAATCCTGCTACTTCTAATGGGATGCATTTGCACAGAGGAAGAATTCCTCATTTAAGATGGGTAATAAGCAGACAATATTTACTGATGAACAGCTAGATGCCTACCAGGTAAGACACCTTAGTTCATATTAGGGGAAGAAAAGGAATAATCATCATATGTTTGTGTGTGGTATTATTGTTTGTTTGGGGAGTGTTTTTTTTCTAAATATAAATGAAAGTTTGATTTGTAGCCTGCATGCGTGTATTCTGCTGGTCCTTCCAGCAACTGCAATAGTATTCTACAGCTGTTTTATTGAATATACTCAGTTTAATTCCCTTCCCTGCATAGAGGGACAGGAGTCAAATTGATTTCTTAGTGTCTGCACTAGGAAGCAGGATGAAGACTGGGAATACTTTGACAATGTGAGTTTTCAGTAGAGTCTTTCTGCTGAGTGTTTTGTGAAGAAGAAAGAGTAACCATAACCTCTTTTTCTCTCCATGGTACCTTTGCTGTCAAAAGAGGGAGAGGGAAAGGTTTTGTCTATTTTCACATGTCCTAAGGATAAGTTCTAGAAATATGTTGAATGTCATTCCAGAATAGGTATCTGTATGATTCTATCCACTCCTGGATGGCAGCTTCATACCTTGACAGAAGTAGTCTACACTATGTCTAGGAATGGATTGTAGCTGCTTCTATATTTATTTCACATTGCACCAACTGAAATTTTATTAGCGGGGAAAAACATTTAAAAATCACAGTTTTCAGTCATGCTTCAGCACACTGCAGATCTTACTGAAATGGATCGAGGGAAGCTGTCTGCACAGTTGGTGTCTTGGACAAGTTTCTGAAAATACCATGAAGCAATATATTGAACAGAAATGTGCTGAAGAAGGAGGCAGCTGACTGCTTCTTAGGAGATGCAGACAAGGCTGGCTGCATTGCTCTGTTCCCTTATACGAAGTGATAAAGCATAGGGAGAATTAACAGCACAAGAAATTAAAATTTAGTTATGTCCTGTTAACCAAAGGACTAATCAAGTGCACACAAAAGTAACTTTGTTTTTGCCTTCAGCATCTTTGATTCAAGTACTTGAAGTAGAAACTATGATTTTAAATACTAATTTTCTTTGGAGTTACTACTAACACAGACTGTTCTCATGTGTTCTCTTAAGCACAGAGAGTCAAGCTAAGGATATATGTTAACATTATTTAAAATATTATCCCATGATGAAATAAGGCATACATGAATTGCACATATTGAATTCTTAGTCTTTTTCTTGACAATTTAGGAACTCTGAAAATGGACCTGCTTTAATTTCCACTTTGTGACACATTTCACCTTCACCAGCAGCCTGTTACTGTAATATGTTAATCTAATTTAGTAGTCTTAGAGTTAGCAGTGTAAGATCCCAAATGGCTTTTTAACATCCCTACTAGATAAACAAAAGGTCAGTCAAACATCTGAAAAACACCAACATCTGTTTTCCTACTACCAATAAAAGTAAACACAGAACAGAGCCCAACTGCAGTGAAACAAAACAAAATCCAAATATAATTAATGTTATCTTCTTGGCATACACTGGCAAAGGCAAAAGCTGAAATGTCATTCCTAATTCAGTGCTCTACATGTCAAAATGCCTCGCTCTAATGGGTTTTGCAGCCCCTGCCTTTCATAATGCTGGGTAATTGATCTCAGAGCCTGGCAGTAGTTAGGCTCAGTGGATTGAGTCAGCCATCAGGATTTCTCTGTTACAGGTGGACTTGTAGTTCATTAGTGTAGTGCAAGGTAATTTTTGACTAGTAATAACACCTGTTATGTGTAGCAAGTACAATACCATAACAAGTTTCAGGACAATATACCTCTGGAATTTGTCAGGAAGGAGTATTAGCCTCATACCGTGGACAGTCAGATTAAGTCCTTGTTTTGATGGTGATTTACCTTATCCATTTGTCACTGCCAGACCTCTTGAATCTTTTCAACCCAGAAATCCTGGGCTTAGTGCTGTAGCTGTACACACAGAGAGGTCTGGCCTCCCCATCCCTTGACTTGAAATTTGCCATTTTATTTGCCTTTTTCTCATTTGTGGAATCCCTTCCGGACAGGAGAGGGGAGAATGAGGTACTGGTCGTGTAATTTTTTAAATGCAGGTTTTTTAATTTCTTAAACCAGCAGTTCAAGTCAGATTGCCAGGTCCTCTGAACACTGGACCAAGTGAATCACTTTGTACCAGGGCCCACTCTGCAACAGCTTGCTGTACACATCTGCACCCGTGGATTAATCTTTTCTTCTAAACAAGAACTAGGCAACGTCTTCTGAGTTTGTATGTCTGTGAGTCAGTACTGTGCTCCTCAAACAACCAGGGTTACCGCATCCATAGTATAAGTTTGGCAGAAGCAGTAGGGTCAACTTACTAATTTTTGTAAAATAGGTATTTTATTTTTTTTGTATTTGCCACAGTTCCTGTTAGAAGACTCTTCAAAACATCACTCCCCTTCTGGTTAGACTTATAATTTCTTTATTTGAATATATTCCTGGCCATTGTGTTATGTGGTTGTAACTTGCACTATTTTTGTCTTTCACACAAATTGCTCTGAGCATCTGAATATAGTGAAACTAGTAGTATTGAAATTTTTATTATCGTTTAAACGCTTTGTGGTTTAAACCTTTGTTCTGTAGGAGATATTATGAGACGGAAAAGTGAGAAATTAATGTGCTTTAAGAATGGTAACATGATTTATAAGTGGCTTTGCTTTTAGGCGTAAAGATTAAGCTACAGAATTAACTGCTTGAAGAGTTAGCATATGCAAATCTCAGATCTTTACTCTGATACTAATTAAAATAACATTATTTGATTGATCTGTAACTATTTGAAATGCCCACATAGATAAGTTTTTGCATATAAACTGGCATATGAAGAATCGCTTTTTAGCAGAACCTTTACATTTAAATCACGTAATTGTAAATCTGGTCATTCACAAGATGTTCTTGGTGTTTTTAATAGATGAGTGTTTTAAATAAGAGTAAACAGATTGGTGAAACTTTAAAAGAGATGCATAATAGGACTTAGTAATGTTAAATGCAATGAGAGGGGCTTAGTTTTTCTTATTTGGAATACATAGAGGCAACTTAAAGAAAGACAGGAAGGCTGCAAATCTCTTAACCCCTTCTTATATCTGTTATTAAGGCTATATCACCTGTTATTAAGAGCGTTCTAGTGGGAAGCTCTTTACGTTTTCTTACCTTAGTGCAATGTTTTGGAGATTAGGCTACTGAATGCTTTGCTTTCCTTCCTCATTGAGATCCACCTCATTAAAAAAGTTACCCTTTGCAGAAAATGCATTCTACGGTATGTTTCTGCTTCTTATGCCCTTAGTGATTGACTGGTTTTTGGTTTGGGGGATTTTGGATTTTTTGCGGGGGATGGGGTTTGATTTGGTTTTTTTCTTGTTTGTTTGGGTATTTTTACATAAAATGCAAAATCTTACCACAGTCTGGCTAAGGAAAAGGGAAGTATTAATCAGCAAAGAACATGTATTTCATTGCAGTTGAAGAACATTTTCTAATTCAGCCGTTACAGGTTGTTTGTAGATTTGGAAGTTCTCGTAATGAGAAAAGCACATGAACAGGAATTGTATGAACAGGAATATATTTTTTGTGATGTTACATGAAGGTGTTTGAAGCATAGAAAATACTGGTATACGGTAAATTGACATCAAAGCCTGATTTTGGCCACAGTGCACTGCATTTCTCACTGAAGAACAACTATACTGACTAGAAAATGCATAGATGATGTTCTTGGTGTCTGGACAAACTACTGCACTGTTGAATCAATCACAGTACCTTTTCTAGGATTACTTGAATTTGATATGAACCTGGTTCTATTTTTTTTCTTAATGAACAGAACCTAGAGAATGTAGGACACACATATTTTATATCAGACATTACTGTATTTTTTGAAAACCATTTCTTTTTGTATGTTGCAAGGCAGCAAGAGTAAGTCATGCATTTGTAAAATGGTACCAAAATAGAGTTAATGATGGGCCTTTTAGGCAAATTCTATCACCTTTTAACTTAGATTTTTGAGTAGTTCCTACAATGAGGTCTTTGTGGTGTTTTGAGCATTCTTTTAGATATTGTGTACTTCTGGCATAGATATTTATGATTTCAAAACTGAAACCTCTGAAATTATTAGTTTGAAATGTTAATAGTTTAAATGATGCAGCAATCAGTACCTTTCTTACTGAGGTGCTCAGTAAGATTCAGCTGTATGAATCTAATCTGTCTTGACTTGAGGGTATCATTAAATATCCTGTTAATCATTGGTTTACTTTATCTGTAGCTTGTTGGCTTTTGTTTTGAGACTGTTTTCCTAATTTTTTGTGATTTTGTGTTTTTTGTGTTGCTAAGACTGTTAATATTTCCTTGTTTATCAAAACTTCCCAGTGGACTTACTCTGCCTTCATGAAACTATCCATACAAAAGACAGAATTGTGTATGTATCATCTTAGAGGACACAATAGCTTTGCCTACTTGGTCATTGCTGTTCTTTAATTCTATTGCTCCTTTTTCCAGTTTTATTTCTTCTCTTTTCCACAGAGAAGTGGGTTTTATTTCTTTATGTGAAATCAATTTTGTTTGAGAACTGTGCTTTATGCTCAGTGCTGCTTGCTTCTAAAAGTCTTTCATTCAGTGGACTCTGCCATTGACAAACTCCCAGCTGCACTCTGGTATTGACAATTGATCCAGCAGCAAACTACACGTGGTCTCATCCTAGAGCCGTACCTCCAGGGGTACGTACATGTTACATAAAGTACCAGCATTCTCTACACAGTTACCTCTATTCCTGTTTTTGTTCTAATCCCTGTAGAACTAAACATGAAGCAGAGATGCTCTAGGAGTTTGCAGTGTTCTTACAGACTAATAGAAAAAGTAGTGGACCACAAACCCAAGTCCCATTATACAAACTAACAGCTCATTGAAATCACTAGGAAAATTTGCCTTTGCTTTATTTTATTCTCTTTGCTAAACATAAGGAAGCAGAGAATTGCAGATTTATTTAAGTGATAGCTTACCTTCAAAAAAAAATCAGTTTTCTGTTATGTCAGATTTATAGTTAACTTGATTTTTAAGGGCACAGGGACGGACCAAGAGGGACAGTTAGCAAGAGTGAGTCTTTTCTCAGGCACTGGAGTAGGTGCCTTTTTGACGCCTCTGTTCTAAGTAGCCTAAAACTCACAACAGGTCTCCTTTTAGCTGTTTTCAGGATGTTGTCAAGTGTTAGAAATAAAAGCAATGATTCTCAGTATAGATTCTTGCCAGTAATCTTTACTTGGTAAGAATTATGAGAAGTCTGACATTTGTTTGTTCAGTATTTTGTTTGTGCTTCCCTAGCAGGAGTCCAGTGACTTCAGTGTCCAGACAGAATAAAGAGGTTGCTCTGTAAATTCATAATGAACTCAAATACAGTCCATATAATAGTAAATGTGTTCAATGATTTCTGTGGCTTAAAGGAGGATGAATGTCACCACGCATAAATGACAAATGCTTTGCAGGACCCACTTCACCTTTCTTTACAAGGGAGTTAAATCACCTTGTTATTTTGCTATTTATTGCCCATTGTGGTGTATTTTTTGTATGAATGAAGGAGCCAGAAGATAAGTTAATTATTCACCTTTGTGTTTCTTTGGCAAAAGTCTTTAATTAAATTGTATTAAATTGCTGGAGTTCCAGCAACTGTGAAATCTAATTGTGTTATTTAGGTCCTTGTTCCATTGTGATTTTAATCCAAAAGGGGAAAATAAAAATCAGTCTTGCTCATCTTTTTTCCATCAATAGATACTCGATTTAGCTTCTCTTGTACCAGCACTACCAACACTATTCTAAGCCTCTGAAAGGAAATGATCCAAACTGGCAACAAATCCCATTTGTGCCAGGTTAGTTTCCAAACCTGTTAGTTCCTTCTGTCAGAGTCCTCTGACTCTGTTATATACTACTTACTGGTGTGAAGTCTGCATAAAGGAAGAGGCATCAGTAAGAAGCTGAGAAGCACTGAGCTGTCAGGGTTTCCATTTCTGAGAGAGCTTGGACCCATGGCTTTTCCATTTGCTGTTTGAGACCAGACAGACTTCTTAACAGCAAAGTATTTTTTAAAATCTGGTGCCTATGATCTTGCTGTGAATCAAAACTATAGGCCAGGTCACAATTAGTTTGTGGTGCTCTGACCCTGAGTAACTTCAAGATCTCTGGAAGTGGTCAGTGAAACCACTGCAGGATGGGATTTTTTTCTGACACTGCTCATCCCTGACATGCACTTCCATGTAAATGGCGGGTGTGATTAGAATTCTGCAGTAACAGTGCTGAGGCAGATACTTGCAGCTACTTTTGTTATAAAGTCTTTCAGTATCAGTGTGGTTTAGATGGTATTAGTAAAACTCTCATGTGATTAAAAAAGGCAGACAATAGTGTTTGTGAAAGGCATGAGGGACTCATTAAAAAAAATTTCCATGGACCTTCAGCAAAAAAGGTTTATTCTCTGAGTTCTTCATGTGTCTTCCAGTGGCAGTTTTGCATCATTTCTGGAAGATAAAGGGAAACTTTTTCATTTTTTAAATCTCCATTTGTGTATCAATTCTCTGCCAGCTTTCTAGTTAAGTGAAAGTGTCTGCTGCTTCATCAGCCCTCTATAATTACGGAATGATTGCTGGTGAGGGCATTACAGTTATTTGTGAGGTTGCACTAGCCTTAGTTAGTAAGTGAAGCACCCCTAAGTGACAGTTTGACCGTAAGTGTTGAATGTGCTGGAATTAATGAAGACTTAACCAGCTGGCTCCTATTTCACTTTGTGCAGTTCCAGACAATGTGACATCAGTGGCAGCAGCTCACAAGGTGCTTCCTCTTGAGCTTTGTAACATTATTCTGCTACACAATACACTAAAGGAAGAGCTGCTTTTCCTGCCACTTCATATGGAGGAGAGCAAGCAAACTCAATAATTGATACCATGCAGGAATGATAGGGCACCTGGATACCTGAGACAAGCTGTTTCACTGCTTCAGCCAGCTGTGATCATTTGCTTTTCCCCTCCTTGGAAGAAGCAGGCATTTAGGAAAGAAATGCTCTTGTAGTAGGTGACTTAAGATGGGGAGTTGTATTAGTTGTGTGTACTCTTAGGTGTGACTTACCAAGTCTGATGTTGTTATCTTGTGACTAGGTGATTTGAATGTTTGATCTTTTAAAAATATGTTTACATGAAAAGAGGAAAACTACCAGGAGCTAAATTCTTAAGCGAAAGTCTTGCCCCATCACATGAGTCTGAGACAGGTGGATAATTGGGAATATCCACCAATGCTTTGGTGATTTTTCTCTCTAGATACACCCTCATCAGCCATTAGCTCTAGGACAAGATGATGTATATATTCCCTGAATTTATGACTTGAACAGTGTTCTAAACCAATTATCCAATATTTCATTGCCAGCAGTGTTCCTAGTTTTGGATGCAGAGCAGAGTTTGCCTTAAATATATGTGAAGTAGTAGAGATATTTCTGTAATGCGCTAAGACTAGTTACAGCGGTCCCTCATATTACCTGAAAATGTCACTTGTTTTGTGCTGACGTAGAAATGCATTAAATGCAAACTGTTTCATTGCTTGTATTATGCTTTTTATGTAAGACCTGTGAGTTCTGGCAAAATGCAGATGTTCATATACACTGAATTAAACCAGTGTGAATGCAGTCTTGACACAGGGCCATTCAGAATGCTTGTAAGTTCTGCTTTCATGCTCAGCATCCTCTGCTGCCCATTCTAGTGAGTTATGTCAAATTCTGTGATAGCACAGGGGAAGATTAATAGTTAGCCTGCTGCTTGAAGAGGGAGTTGTCCTTCTGACCACGTTTCTAATGTATGGGTGTTTGCAGCCTTTGCCCAAATGCCAACAGTGCAAAGTAGTTGTTAGCAAAAAAAGTTAAGTCCTGCACTTAGTTATTAGTTATTATTATTAAAATAGTTGTCTCTAATAGAGGAAACTTCCACATTAAAATATAGTCTTCTTCATCTCTTTAGTATTTATAGCTTTCTAGATCCATGTATTGAATGATTTTGGCCTGAACTTTACTTTTTATTTAATTCTGGTCATTCCACAATAGAGAATTATATCAACAAGCTGGTTTTTTTGGTCTTTTTCTCTCTTGAAGTTTCACATTAACAATTTTGCTTGTACTGATAGCCCTGTCCTTAGGATACTGCAGTTGTTTTATAGCATATGTTGCTTCCTGGCATCTTTAATGTCTTTCTGCCAGATCTAAGTTTTCTTCCAAAAGGTTGACAAATCAGTATTTGCAGTTGTTTTTAGTATTTCTGTAGTACAGTAATACTCTTTGTTTTTAACAGGATTGCACGTTCTTCACTCGGAAAGAAATCCTTCGGTAAGTAAACTGTACTGCATTTTCCCCTTTATTATTAGTGTGGAAGGGACTAAACATTTTTTTTTCTGACTTGTTACTTTGAATACTTGCGCTACATTAAGAGTTTGGACCCTTTCAGGGGAAGTGATTTATAACAGGTGATACTGTGTCATCTCGCTCCTAGGACTAATTTTGTTTTGAACTTTGCAATAATCTGTAACGAGGTTCTCTGATTTGCCTTAAGGAATCCTTGATTTCCACTGCAAAAAGAAAAGTGACTGATTTTGGTGCTTTGACATCTGAAATACATCCAAAGAAAAATTTGTGGACAAACAAGAAGCCTAGAGCATGTGCAGGGCAGGCCCAATGTAAAGAGTATAAAAAAAAGTGACCAATTTTATAGCAAGGCTGGGAGGTTGGGCTTAAAACTGTAAAATGTTGGTAAAGAAAGGAAATGAGGAATCAGACATCTCCACAGAAGTTGTAATTAGGAATCTGCTGAATCAGAATAGGTAAACTGTTTTTTTAATCTGGAAAACATTTCCAATCCATAAATTTGAACATGGGCAACTGAGAAAATACAGAAAGTGAACTTTGAAAAAATGCGCTGCAGAATTACAGAAGATATTCTAAAGTAATGAAATTAGAAAATGTAATTGTACGGTAGGCAAACAGGAATTTCCTATATTGCAAAATTTGGCTCTGAAATGAAGAGTCAGCAAGTTCTGTTCTCTTTCTCTGGGATGCAGTGCATACTTGTACAAAATGGATTCGCAGTGTGCAGCTTGGCAAACTGATGAAAACTGACTGAAATGGAGAGAGAATTCTGTATAAAATTGTCATAAAACTTTCACCTGCATTCTTCAGTTTTTCTTGACATGCTAAGTTTAGATAAAACTTATGTTGAAGCTTGGTACCAGGGCACTGAAGACAATGTTTCAGAAGATTCTAAAAAATACAACAATAAATGGTCTGTAATTTTCAAATATTTTTACATAACAGTGTTGTGGGGTTGAGTTTTGGTGTGTGCTATATCAAACCCAAGACCGAACCTTTGGGAATGGGAAAAACAGGTCACAATTTACTGCTCAGTAAGAGTACTGCATTGTCCTGCAGGGCTATCAGAAGCATAAAAGAATATCTGATTAGAAATGGATCTGTATTTCCTCCTTGATTTAGGCCAGTTGCACAGTACTACAGATTCCGCAGTGCTGGGTGGAACACTATGTGTATCTTTTTCAGAGCTGAGTCATTTGAAACTACATTTGCAGACAGATGATTTGTGATCTTTGCCATGCATGGCGAGTGTGACACAGAGTAGAGGAGGTCACTGTAATTCATAGCACTTGATGATAAAGGAAGCAGCACTGAATTGTGGAAAAGATTCTCTGTCTATTCAAGAGCAAGATGATACTTTTCTGTCTACAAAAGTTTGGAGTGGGGACTGTGCACAGTGACTGGGGAACTGGAAGCTCCTATTTACCTTGTTACCCTGTCACTAAATCTGTGTAAACAACTGAGCACCTTGAAAAAGTGCCACTGTAATTTGTCTGTGTTACCTCTACTTAATAATTTTGTGCCTTTTGAGAGTGTTTCCTTTGCCTTGACAGTTTAGATTGCAACATCTGCCTGGTTAAGATAGTTTGAACTATTTTTGTGTGCACTGTGCTGAAACTGATCTCAGTTGCAGCTTTTTATATTTTACAGTAGTAAAAGGCTACAATTCCAAGTACTTTTTTTTGGAGGCTTGTGGTGTCTCTGAGATGTACTGTTGTCACCTGGTAGACACCTGGTCATTTAAACAGAACAATTAAAGAATAGTGAAATGTGGAACGTGGCAAATAGTATTTAAGTTAAAACAACCCTGGTAAGTTTTTGCAAAGTGTTGTATCTCTTAAAAGCACAGGAATGTAAACACAGAATTTTTCCTCGGTTTCCTTTCTCCAGTAACATAGAAGGGGGCATGAGTGATGCCAGTGGCAATGCCCCAAACTGTTATAATTTATTGTGAAATAGAAATGCAGCTTCTTCTAATACAAAACACTTAACGGCCCTCAGCTTGAGTACCTTGAAAGCCTAGCAAGACATTATGTGTTTTGTAATGAATGCTGTAAGGAAACAGTCTGTTTCCTAAGAAGAGAATAAAGCTATCTATGTTAGACTAAAGAAAGCTTTTCTCCTAATGAGTTGTATGTGGCAGGTAAGGGAGCCATTGCCTGGATGACTTTGCACCCTATAGGTATCAAAAGAAGCAAAACCTTAAAAATGTTTATGAGAAGCAGTGCAGCTTTAGAATATGATTGTGAAAAATAGATACTCTTGAGGTAAGAGAATAGGTTAATGCATGGCGAAAAATAGATACTCTGAAAGTCCAAGACAGAAAGCTGAATATTAGTGTTTGTAAAGTAATTAGAAGAATAAAATCAGTAGTATAGTTCTGTAAAGGCCTAAAATCATGAGAGAAAGAACAGTCACTTGGAATAGTTGTATTTGCCCTTTTTGCCTTCTCCTCACAGTGTGATGTGTCTGTTTATTGTGAACCTCTATATATAATTGGTTTATGATACAGCAGTTAATACAATTTGGTCATTGTGTATAAACTGTAGAATACAAATTGCTGTCTAAGGAGTACAAGAGAGTTGAAGTTATTTCTGTGTCTCTGAGGTGAGGTTTTACTGGATTGGACTTAAAAGATCCTTTGTTAATTAGCACTTGCTAATTCAGCATGTCCCCACCACAGCTCAGAGGGAAGTAAGTACTGGAACTCATTTCTTTAGGCACTACAGAATGCTCCCAGGTGTGATGCAAAGGAAGTGCAGGTCGAGTTCTGTTCAGGCTGAAGAAGTTCTTGTGCAGCTGCAAAGCTCAGTGGCACAATCCAGCAAGGAGTAACCTTACAAAACAAAAAGTGAATAGCTTTTTTTCTAACTGAAGTCAGCTACCCCGGCAGGCTCACTGTCCATTTGCGTGAGTGTTAGCCAGGACATGAGGGAAGAGGCACAGTTGTGTAGGTGGGGATGAAGGGATGGATATGACAGCTCCAATTTGGACCCATTTAAACTGATGTCGACCAGCATGAGATTGCAATTAGGTGAAATAGGCTAAGTGATTTTATCTGCCCTTACAGGAAAAGTAGTCCATCAAGAAGTCCAAACAACAAATCTGTTTTCTGCTGGTTTAATGAGCTGAATCAGCTCTCTGAGAGATCGGATGAGTGCTAAAGCTGGCATAAGAGTTGGAGTGAGGAAATGCAACTGAAAATGCAGGAAAGAAAGGAGAGGAGATCAAGACTTAGCATATGAGTACCAGTAAGACGTTAGACTGGCTTTGTCTAATTTTAGCATGTAAGACTTGGATTCCGGCATCAGCTTAAGTCAGTGTGAACACAGGTTACAGTCGAAGTAGTTGAGGATACATTCTCTTGATTGATAATCTAGGTGTGGATAACTTGCAGTTTATCAGGAAATAGTAGAGTTTATGTATTCAAGGTGAAGAAAAGATGAAACCGGAATAATGAAAATGAGTCTAGGAAAAAAGTAAATTAGACTGCAACAGTGGCAGGCACGTCTGGTGAGAGAATAGTAGAAACCACAGATGATCATCAGTGTTTGACAGCAATTTCTGACCAGAAAACCAAATACACTTTTTAGTCTTTATTAAAGATGGTTAATTTTGAGAATTAAGAGGATTTGCTCATGGCTCTAGGGTAAGAACATGGTAAAGACATATTGAGTAATAAGGACATTACTGCCTCAAAACATCTGAAATACTCAGTACAGCTGACTAATTTTTAGAGGTGTTACTGAGTTTGTTGGTTAGTTTGTGTTTGGGCTATGAAAACACACCCTACTTTTTTTAAGGAGAATGTGGAAATGAGACCAATGCAAAGAACTTCAGGTCACAACTTTAATATATGAAAGATGCCAGCATACCCTGGCAGACAATAGGTTCAACAGTGCCTGAAATGTAACATGTGCTTGGAGGCAGCCGTTGTGGATTTGCTAAAAGCTTTTATGAATAAGAGAAAATAAACTGATGCAATGTGTTTTTATTTTGATAAAGTCTTTTTCTGTAAATCCTATTTTTATCTATTCCTGTATGTGTTTGTCCCTTTTCTACCTGTATAAGTGAACTCACCTCTCAGGTATTGAACATACTTAGACAATTTCTAAGAATGGTAAGAAATACTGAGGCAAAGAGAGTTCTAGACATTGCGAAGATCAAGATCAGCTTTTTCAACTGTGCTTAATACATTAGAGAAAATATTTGATCCAAAATGACCAACAGGAAGTTGACGCAGTTGAGTACTAGGAACTGAGAAAACCTGCAAGTGTAAAAACAACGTGTCAAAAAAAAATGGGATGGGGGAGTAGTTGACCTAAGCAAAGTGAGCATAATTTTAACGAAGGAACAAACCCCCTGCAAAAAAAAAGGAACTGTGGTTCTAGGATGTGTTAACCTCAGCATCGTATATATAAAGCTGGAGAATGCCACTCCACTCAGCATTGTTGGGAATGTCTGTCTAGCTTTGGGTATCACCCTTTGAAAAAGATTTGTACTGGAAAATGTCCAGTAGAGAGAAAAGGAGTAAGAGAGAAAAATTGCTTATGAAGAAAGTTTAGAAAAACACTTTCTTTGTAGCAATGCATCTGTTGATGTAATGGGCCTTTCTTGTAATTGTAAATGGGAACAAGTGGTTGAGTTGTCTCTACAAGGCAGTATTTCTCTGTTTTGTAAATCTGATTTTCTCGCAGACAGGCTTTTACTCCAGTAATAATGCTTATCTGCAGCCAGCCCATCTGTTTCTGTTTCTCCCTGTAGACTAGTACAATTTGGCAACTACCCAGGCATCCGAGCCCAGGTGTTCTGGGATGTCAGTCCTAGCCAAAAAGCACAAAATCCATAAATTAAAATTGTGTAGCTTGAGACTGATTTAACCTGGCTAGACAACTTGGCACTAAATTACCAAGCTGGGCACCATCTGGACAGTCAATAAACCTTGAACCTTCTTGAAGAAGACAATTAGTAATTCCTTTGCATTCTTTTCTCTGTCTGTTTCTTGGCATGTTTTATTAACAGGTGAAAGATGAGGGGCAGAGGAGCCTTTTCATCCAGTCCAACTATATGCTGGATTTTAAATCTGAAACTTGCCTGAGAGCTGAGTTGAGGAGATAAGCAATAGTTTTGTCTAAGTGCCTGGAAATCCTTCCTTATAAGGGAGCAAATGCTGCAAACTGCCTGAGATGCATCTCCCTGTGAAGCAAGTTGTCATGCAGATGGAGGAAGGGGTTAGAACAGAGCTCCTGGTTTTCTAACACATTTCAACTTTCAAAAAACTTGGGGTTTGTATACACAAAAGGGAAAATTCCCGAATGGGTTAGTAAAGACTCTTAAGATCATCGAGTCCAACCATTACCTCAACTGTCCTAAGGCCACTGCTAAACACTGTGCCTAAGCTCCAGATCTACACAACTTTTAAACACATCCAGGGATGGTGATTGAACCCCGTCCCTGGGCAGCCTGTTCCAAGGCCTGATGACCCTTTCCATTGAGAAGCTTTTCCTAGTGTCCCCTGGTGCAACTTGAGGCCATTTCCTCTTGTCCTATCAGTTGTTACTTGTGAGAAGAGGCCAATCCCCACTTTTCTACAACCTCCTTTCAGTTAGTTGTAGACAGCATTAAGGTCTCTCCTCAGCCTCCTTTCCTTCAGACTAACTGGCCTCAGTTTCCTCAGCTGCTCCTCATAAGACTTGTTCTCAGACATTGCTGAATAAAAGTGTTTTCCTTTTATGACTTAAATAAAGTATTTGGAACTATGAAGGCATGAGCAGAGTTAGAGATGTTTATTAGGTTCTAAAGGCCAGTTTAAAGCCTCTGCTTGTTTCTAGTCAGTGAGCCATTACTTTTTATATTTTGTTTTCAGCATCCGTTTAATGCAATTATTTTACAAAGGCAGCACAGCTAGCTGTAGTGTGTTGTCACTACACCTAGTGGTGATGACTTTGGCATATATCAAGCCAAGTAGAAGCTGCTCTGTGTTTTAATACACCTGCTGGTGACCTTGTGTGCAATCTCACATTCTCTCAAAGCTCAACAACAAGTGAAAACTATCACTTTTTTCAGGTCTACATCAGTATAGCTGGAGGCTCTGTTTAGAGTTGAAGACATCCCAGTGAGTGATTCCAGAGTGCTACGCTCTTGAGAAATGGGGCCAGACTGATGTTTTTACCATGTAAAATACTTAAATGTGGTAGATTGAAAGCATAAACTGCTGTGCAGACATTCCATGGTCATTTGAAGGTTTCTTTCTGATCAGAAAGTGTGTGGGTTTCCGTGACTGAGGGGCAGCTGGATTGATGTGAAAACAGCTGCTGCCTACAGCGGTAAGTTGATTCCGTAGGAAAAGTGTACCCCCCGCCTTTACTTGCAGAGGCGCGTACTGCTGCTGAAACAGCATCAGATATCTCAGGAAGCTGCTGTGAAAATTTCAGTATTTTTGAACACTTAAATTCCCTGAACCTCACTGTAGGTTCTTAAGTGTTAGTTCTTATGCAAGGAAGGTGGGTGAGCTTGAAATTTCTGCAAGGGCACATCAGCAGTTTGGGTTTAGAGGGGAATTGGATGATAGAGAATCAAAGCCTTAGTGCTTGGATATGATACATTAAGCTTAAACATATACCACAGCCTGTGAGGATGGGGTGTCATCGGTAAATTGTCATTAAATTTATCGCTACATTTCCTCCCACTCTCATCTGTGAGAGGGAAGACATGAGTAAACACTGCCAGGTTTTCCATTGCTTCTTCCTGTGGAATAAATAAGGCAACAAAGAGAGCATATCCAGGAAGAGGAAAATGCTGCATGTATCCAGACTAAATTTTTGAAGCCAGTATCAATGCAGGATCTGTAGTCACTATTGCAAAGACAGTGAGGCTGGTTACAGTTCCTCGGCTTCTGAGTACTCATAATGGTTTGCTTATGTTAATGGCAGCCTTTCCAGACCTCTTGTGTTCAGACAGCACTGCAAAATCGTACATTGCTTCCCTGACAAGATGTAAATGTTCCTGTGGCTAGGGCAGATAGCTAAAGCAGCTTTAGGTTCTTTTCAGATATGCTTCTTTTTGAGAAGCATGCTGAGTAAAAGGACAAAACCGCTTTCCTCTCTAGGTCACAACTGCTCCTGATGTGTTTGAAGTCACCTGAAGTGCCTTCCACCTCTGTAAGAAAAGGAGAGATATTAGAGCCTTTACCACAGAGGTTTGTTTATCGTCTATTTACGGTTAGTAATTAATGTTCTTGAGAGATGTCACTGTACAGATTATTGACTGTTCCGAGACAGTTGATGCAGCGTTTTGGAAACCATGACTACGTCTGACTCACAATATTGGTCATGGTACTTGGTCCAAGTGTGGAACTAGTATGACAAATGGATGTATGATATAGTGCATAAAGGCTGTAAATAACCCTTATGTCTACTTATCTGTACATTGTGACAGGGATTAATTGATCAGAAGTGCATTCAGTCTCCCTGACAAAAATTAATTACTGGCCCAGTGTAGTGTGGGGTTACTCAACTGAACAGAAGTGTTCTGAAACTGTGGTGTGTGGTGTTCTCAGAATCCTCTAAGAGGCCAAGGCCTTATTTACTGTTACCTTTTTCAACCTGTTTTCTACAAATATCTTGTGATTTGAAAGCCTGGCAATGTGGTTTGCCATAAACCAGTGTGTGGTCTCCTTGAAGGCAGCATAAAGAACTTTCAGTGGGAAAAGGTGTTACTGTTTTTTGTTGTTAGTTGATTTGTTGGGAGTTTTCTTTGTTTGTTTTATTATAAAGAGTAAACTTGTACTTAGTTTTGGAAACTAAGCTAGGTTAAATCTTATGGCCTTTTGAATTGTAATGATCATGCTGTGTGATAAGGCTGCCTCAAATAGAGTTGCAGGATCCTTGCAGAGAAAAGCATGCAAAAGGCTATTTTATTTCAACAATTTACCTTCCAGGAGCTGGATCACAGTCACTTCCTACAGACTGATTTGGATGCTTTAGTGTGAAATTTACTTGGGTGGAAAGCTTTTACACCTGCATATCTTTGAGTGATTTGATGGATTAATGGAAGGGTTAGTGGGAGGAGAACAAGATCTGCCCTCAAATCCGTTGTTAATTACTTGTACATTTCTGTGTCCAGACACGCAGCAGAATCATTTGCTTCTGTGTCATTCGTGCAGAGTCCAGATGAGCCTGAGGCACTGTGTTGTCTAGTTACTACCGGTTGCCTTTATACTACCAGGAGGTACTACTTCATTCTGCTCATCTTCAGAGATTAAAGAAGGACCTAACTTTAAATGGGTATATTGGGAACATACTGGATTTCTGTAAAAATAGATGTTTTCTGCATTGAGGGTAGTTCTAAATAAATCAGCATCTGTTAACGTGTGTAGGTAGGGACATTAACATAAGTAATATACCAGTAAAGGTCTTTGCTTCGGTTGGTTTTCCCCACCTTCTGCAGCTGGGCGTGCATTTCGCATTCTGATTCTAAAAACTGGGTTCTGTCAGCAGATGGTGGTGTTCAACTCAACTCTTCTGGCTGTAGTCTCTTGCAGAAAGTAGTGAGATATTCTTTCCAATGACAATCTGTGGCAGACAACTAAGGGAGTGGGATTTTATTCTATGCCCTTTGGCAATGTCTTTAGCTAAAATCTAATCCATTCTGAGGGATGCTTTGAATACTGTGCCTTTTCCACGGTAAAAATAGGAGTGTTTTTGTTGACCTGATACGAGTTGTCACAAGTTAGTTGGTACTAGCAATGTGTTAGTACTAAAGTAACTTTAAATTCACACTCGTGTGGCTGTCCTTTTTGTTGCTGTTAGCAGATGTGTGTTTATTCTTGCAATACCTTTGCATTTTAGTAACAGACACTTCCACACAATGTTTTTAAACTTCTATCATGAGAAATTCCATCCCTTGCGTTCTAGATTAATAAGCCTAGCAATCTGTGAAACATAGATCACTTTGTTCCACTCCTTTCTGCGTCTTCTGAAAGATGTGATTGAGAACTCCTGTAAAATGACGAGCTCAGTGTCTGTAGTCACAGTCCTGATCGAGGAGAGAGCAATGACAAAAAGCTCTAATACTGTAGGAAGTGGGGAAGAACATCTTGGCAGTTTAAGCAGCACTTTCAGCTAGTGTGGTCTGAAATGTCGCCTGCAATGGTCAAGGCATTCCAGTGATGAATGTTTTAATTTCATGAAGGCTAGAAGTCCATAATAGTATTCTAGCTGTTAGAAAATCCTTAGAAGGTTGTTTGATCCGGAAGATTTGCTGTCCTTTAACTGCTTTTAAGCTTTTTTTACTCCGTTGTGTTTAGGAGCATCTTTATAGCAGGTGTTTACAACAGAGAGAGATCAGCTGCTGGGGTGGGAAGTGGCTATTACGTCTTGAGTTACACAGCAGTTATGAGATGTCAGGGTGAGCTGTGGGAAGCAGCTGAAATATGCTTACAGCAGTGGATATTTAATTTCCTGTATGGCCCAATGCATTGCTTCACAGTGTAAAGCTACTCATTTCCAAAGATTCAGGCAAAACATGCTTCTAGGTTCCATTTCATGTACTTTTTTGTTATGCATCATGATCACGACCGAAGAGAGGAAAAAAAATACGTGCTTGTAGATTATTTTGGCCTAGTTTCTGCAATTCATTATCCACAATAATCTGAAATACTGTTTCTGAAGTTGTTCAACTTGTGGAGTGATGAAGCTAAAACTGAAAAGATGAAGGGGACAACGAGGCCTTGCTTCCTGTATTACTGAATATTAATGTCTATTTGTAATCGCAGCATGCCTATACTTAGTGAGCAGGAAGATTTAAGGTTTAGTGTTGAAAGGAAAATAACCCACCAAATAATAAACAGATAAATCTTGCTGATATGTCTAAGTAGTACCTGTGGTCTGATGAGAGACTAGAGTACTCCGTGTTAGTACATACGACATGGCAAAATGACCACTTTCTGCCCTCAGCAGTCTATGCATTAGGTGTAAGACAAGACTTCCACGTATGATGGAAACAAAATTTTATAGGTCATTACATTTTCTAAGTTTGCTGTGAACAGCAACCACCTAATCTTCCTTCCTATTCTTTTACACCTATGTTACTTCACAGAGGACTGGTAGATCATACATTTGTGTGAAGTATGTTTCATCTCTGGCTAATCTTTGAGTACAAGTCCACAGATGTTACTTTTCCAGCCTTTTTGTGCTGTACTTCAACAGAGCTTTGGCTTCTAGATACTTGTCTGCCAGAATTAAATATCACGAGCATCAATAAATTTAGAAAATCAGCAGAATTCATTGCTCCAATTTGTGAATTGCTGCTAGATAGGTAGTGTTTTACTCACCACGCAATTTCTGTCCGTCATTTGTAAGAACTTTTGAGGTTCCATTGGCATAATGGGATAGCTGTTTAATTTGAGATGTTTCTTTTTCTAGTTTGAGTGAGAATTCCAGTGAGAATAAATGCACTAAGATAGTTTTAAATTTTACATCCTGCTTAATTTCATGTTTTCTTTATGTATGACTGCCTTCTTTTGGCTTTGGGGCTCTGCTTTTGCACTCACTCACCAGAATATTTGGAAAGAGAAATAAAAGATGGGATGAACACTTGTGAAGTTAATTAACAATTGGAAATAGTATTATAGAAACACTTGTGAGGGTTGTGTGTGACACAGATAATTTTATAATTAAAAAGTTTAGAAGCTGGATACCAATAGAAGCATCAATAGGTTTCGTGTCCTTTAACTTCCTTTCCCAGCTCTCTTACGAAAATATAACATAATGCTGTTGGCACAATAAGCAACTTTTAGAGGGTGAAACTAGGTTTCTGAATGTTTGACTTGCATCTATCAGGAAAAACACTCGCTTATTCCCCTTTAAATATAATGGCTTGATGACTAAGCTGTACCAAGAATGGAACAAAACAGTGTGAAATGGAATGAAGAGGAAATAAAGAGGTTGAGTGGAGACCTTATTGCTCTTTACAACTACGTAAAAGGAACTTGTAGAGAGTTGGGTGTCAGTGTCTTCTTCCAAGTCACTAGTGATAGGACAAGAGGAAACAGCCTGAAGTTGTGCTAGGGGAGGTTTAGTCTAGACATTAGGAAGAATTACTTCACTGAAAGAGTGGTCAGGTATTGGAACAGGCTGCCCAGGGAGGTGGTGGAGTCACCGTCCCTGGAGGTGTTCAAACAATGCATAGTGGTGTTGGGTTGACAGTTGGACTCTATGATTTTGTAAGTCTCTTCCAACCTTAGCAATTCTGTGATTTTGTGATCACAGTTGCATATTGTTAGACTTCTACATCCTTTACATTTGCTGTTGAACAACAACTTTTCATTGCATGGTGCAGATCACTCAGTGTTAGTGTGTTGGTCCAGCACTACTTCTGTGAATGGTCTTGTATGGTGCTTAGCTGTTATATACAGGTGGTGTGAAATGCTGCTTAGTTATTCACCTCAAGTAGCATATGGGAGTTAACACATTACACTGGATACTGCGTCAAACCCCTCTTTTGTTTTTCAAAAAGATGGGTATTTGTTAGGCTAAGGCTTGTACGCTAAATGTAATAATTAGAGCTGTAAGACATATTTCTGTAACACATATTTGTGTCTGATTACTGTATAAATGAAATTGGGTATTTAAAATTGGTTATTGGCTGTTTCTTTTCTGCTTGTTTACAGGTTGCATGGCCGATACCATGAAATGGCACCAAACGTTGTGCCCATGGACTACACAAAGGACCCAGATGTTAAACTACCTATGCAGCTTATAATAAACATGCCTGAGCTAAAGGTATCACTTTAACTGCTTACAAACTATATTTTAAGTTATGTAACTCGTCAGCCAGAGGTTTTGCCAAGTGAGTTTGATATCCTGAGGCAATGTGGCATGCTGAGGTTTGCCCCTTCCTGTTCAAGGAAAACAACAGCAGCAGAAATGAGAAAATACTTAGGTGAATGTCAGTTGCAGAGATAGTTGGGATAGATGTTAAACAAGCTGCCAGAGACATGCAAAGTATTGCTGATCAACAGCTTTTCCTTCTTTTTTATAAATGAAAAAACGCAAGGAAAACTTTAGAGATCATGAATTATACTAGAAAAGCCATAAATGCCACTGTCATCAGCATAACACATCTGCTTTGAGTTGTTAAGCATATTGATAATTAAAGATTTTGGTAGAGCTGTTTTGCTAATGACCTTCCTGGACAATATTGCTTAGTTTAGGAATAAAATTAGTATATGCCTCACTGTGGTTTAGTCACAGATACCTGTGATGTGCTATGAGTTGTTCTTAGAATTTACAGAATGATTCTTTCATCAGCTGGTTGAAACCTCTTCAACCTTTTAACACCTAAGGCTGTGTACATAACCCGATCCGAATTAAAATCCATTTCTAGATTAGTTTCATATCAGCTGTGTACATGTTCCAAGTGTGTGTCCTTGGCTGCCATGGATATAAGCGTAGAAGATTATACAGAAGGAAGAAGAGTCTTTGTCTTGCAGTAGCAGTATTTGCCTGCCTTACTGAAGTGCTGTCAGGTTGAGTGGGCAGCTGTAGATAGAAATGTAAAGTAGTGTTGTATGGGATGCAATACAGCAAAAGTTGGTAATGGCCTTACCTGTGTGAATAGAAAATAATTATGTTTTTTAGCTGGCAGGATGAAATATTGCTGTCTTCACAAAGTGTAAATACGTGGAGCATCTTGAAGTATTCTGATGGAATGAAAGTGAGAAACTATAATCGGCCATGTTCTTTTTGGCTTCAGTGATACAGGATTGAACACTTAAGGAACAGCACATTCTATGAGATCTTTAGAGATGGGAGACTCCTAGATGAACAAGACAGCCTGATACGTAAGCAGAGATATAAACCAGAAATTTTATGCTTGACCATAATTAGGTTTTGAGGTACAGGAACACATCCCACTACCTTAGCAAACATAGGTGGTGATGAAAACAGACTTCCTAAAGGACTTCTGAAAGTAAAGCGGATTAGAATCTGAATTCTTGCACCACAACAAGTCTGTGAAGTTTTCTGACCCTGCTGTAAAAGATGTTTCCAGGTTAATGGAACTTGATTGTAGAAAAATAGCACGGCAAAATTCAGTGTCAAATTTTATAATTATTCTCACCCAAGTCTTGTAAGAAGGTGGAAGAATCTTAGATGTATTGTGTGTGGTCAAACCATTCATTTTCTTTCAGGAATTCTATCAGTTCATGGAGTAAGTGCATTCAGTAGCTTTTTTCCAGTAAAATATTGATTAAAGAACACTAGGTCTTCCTCTAACTCTTTCAAAGCATTGACACTAAAAGACATTAAAATGCCACTTTGGATCTCAGTTACAAACCTAGGTCAAGCATGGCAATTTTGTGGTTACTTGTGCAGACGGAGGAGAGAGGCAGAGAGTCTTTGCCCTAGAGTTGATTTTCCAGACCATCCAGGTAGTAACTTCAGCTCATACACTAAGAAAAAAAAATATCTTTAACCTTTGCAACTCGATCAGACTGCTGAGTAAACTGTTATGGTGTTTCCTTTCTTCGGTAAATTTTCGTCAAGGTAAAGACAAAGCCAACATTTAAATCTTAAAATAGAAATGAATGAGCAAAATGTCTATTGAATTCTAATACAATTAGTGATAATTTCAATGCACCTGGCTTTTTTCATATACACATTAAATTTCTAGTTACTGGCAATGTTGAACTCAATAGCACTGCAGTTTCGGACAAATGGATAGAATCAATAGCGCACTCCTCCAAATTAGATTCTCCTACTTTAAAGGAAGATCTTTACCTCACACATTAATGTTTTGAGCAGAATTTTTGTGTTTCAGAGTTAAAAATTGCTGATGTTCACTGTGACGGTCACTCACTTTAATAGTAATTAATTATTCGCTAGCTCATGATTCTTAGTAGTCAGAACAAGAAATAAATAAGTGGCAGATATTTTAAGCTGATTAGGCTGCCATTATGTTGAAGTTAACAGAGCTAATTTACTCCATCTGTTCACTGCAGCCTCTGGTCTCTAATTTTGGCAATCTTGGTTACACAGGCAGCATTCAATAACTTTAGGGCATGTGGCAAGTGTGGGATTGCAGCGATTCATACTGTAGAACAGTAAAGATGCTGTGGGCTGTTCAGTGTGAGCCTGAGTAGAAAGTGATTGTATTTTAAAACAAAACTGATTTCACTTGCGTTATCACTGTCATTTTCTCCGAGCTGGCTATTGGAAGGCAGCTTGACCACAGAGATTGCATAGGATCTGCAGAAGTGGGTGGGTGGCCATGATCTTTGGGACATGCATGTCCCTAATGGTCAGAATTTCAGACTGGTGTGTGCCTGTCTGGGGTTAGTGTAATGTGGTGCAATCCTTTCATCAAGAGCTGGTCATAAAAGGACTTCCTGGAGGGGAACCATTTTTGTTTCATTCACGTTACAGTCTATTGCTTGCTTTTTTTGACTCATGCAATAACTTCATTGATCCTCACAGGCCTTGTCATTATTTGCAGCAGGTACTTTGTAAATCCACATACTACTGAAACAGAATAACCAGCAGGAATCAGTTAGGAAGGACACACAGAGAACAGTGAACTGACAGCGTATTTCAGAATCCGTGTTTGCACTCTGGTTTTGGTTAAACTTGAATGCTTGCAAGTTGCTTCGAAATAAAATGAAAACACTTCCTACAGTTTTAATAGGATTATTTAAAAAGTGATGTCATTGAGTCCTCAGTTTGAAAGCTTTTCATGTAACAGGCAGTGCCAGTGGAAAGAGTAGGTTGATACTCTTCCCAAGCCCTGACCCCTGCTGTGTGCAATCTTTACCTGCAGCTCATTTTAATCTCTTTGTCTCTGCATGGCATTTGTTGTTTCTAGTTATGGCTGGTTTACCCCTTTCAGAGCACTTGTTTTGCTGCTCTGAATGTCTCAACTGTATGCCCTCCACCTGTAATAAGTGAGGGTCATTTTCTCTCCATTGAACTCCAGATCTGTACCTCTTGCTGGTCTTTACCAGTTTGCAGAATCTGGTTTTCTGAAAACAAACAAAACCATGTTTTGTAACCTATAATTCTGTGTGAAGCCAGAATCCTTGGTTATTTGGCAGTTGTAAACATAGTGCAGCCTTCAGTAAAGAGAATTATGTTGTTGATTATATTGTTGATCTGTCTTACATTTCTGCTTTCTGACAGAATGATGAGATCAGGGGTTTTTTTAAGGTATAAACATACTGAATTAGCTATAGGATTTGCACAGGATTTTTTCCATTGGTATACTGTAAGCACTTCAGAGTAGTTTAATTATGTGAGTATAATAATGTACACATGAAAAAAATAGTATTGATTTTGAGAAAAAGGGAAAGGAAGAAAATCCACAAACCCAACATGAAGAAACGTGCTTCTGTCTGCTCCAGAGACGGTTTGCTGTTGCACTTACTATGCTTCCCTTTGAAAGCAACAGCCTCTGCTATGGAGGTCTGAAGACAACAGTTTAGCCATTTTTATGTTTGTCTGCTAGGAGTTCATTCCTGTTTTTGTGAATAATTCCTAAAATGTAACTTCTGATCAAGTCCTGATTAAAACATCCAGGGGTGTATTGCTTTGTGCAGAGCAGACTGCTTTGTTCATGTGAAGTTCTTTCCTTATGTCAGTGGGGACTTACGTTCAAATTTAAGAGCGAAAATTATCATTGTGTTGCTGTGGGTGTAAAACTGAGAAGTGTTTTGCAGCGTCTGTCCTGCATCCCCAACCTAGTTATCTCTTGGCGTAACTCACAACTTTACTTGCAACATCAACCTAAGAAGGAACTTCTTCACAGTGGGGGTGACGGAGCACTGGAACAGGCTGCCTGGGGTGGTTGTGGAGTCTCCTTCACTTGGAGATATTCAAGACCCGCCTGAATGAGTTCCTGTGTGACTTAGTCTAGGTGATCCTGCTGTTGCAGGCGGATTGGACTAGATGATCTTGTGAGGTCCCTTCCAATCCGTTATGATTCTATGATTCTATGATTCTATGATTCTATGAAACAGTGCAAAGTTACCTGTGCAGATGACCAAAACAACACAAAGTGCTTACTTCAAGAATGTGCAGTAAACTGTGAATGCTCCTACACCAGGGTTTACTTAACGAGGAAAGAGCCCAAGATTCAAAAGACACGGACAAATCCAAGAATTGAGTGATCTGTTCAGACAATTCACAAACAGACTCAACTTTTTCCCAAGAGATTGCTCATGGAAATTATTTGCTTCATTTCAGTTGTTAACAAGCATGAGCAGCTGAGCTCCACCTCCTCTACAGCAGAGGAGTGATCTCCAAGGTTTTGCGTACCAGCGTTAATAGCAAATGAATTAATTAGGTTTGGAGAGCTCTCCCCCAGTTATTTCACTGACCCTCGAATCCAGGAGGCTGCTTTGAGTAAATGTGGAGGAAAACACGAAAAATTGTATTTCCTGGGTTGACTTTGATCTCTAAAAATGAGAAGGATTTTATTTTAGGTATATAATAATACTGCTAACCTCTGCTCACTAGGCAATCCTTCCTTTTCCCTCTGCTCTCAGTTTGCCACATCTCCAGCATGAAATGGACTAAGATTGCCATGAAACTGAAAGCTGTGGGTGTGAAAATCGAGGAATGCATAGACAAATTCTTCTTTCCTTTTCAGGCATATGGCAGTGAATAGGTCTTCTTTTTTTCTCATCAATTTCCTGTATTTCTTGGTAAACACTACTGTAAACCCAGACTAGAAAGCTGAAAGGAAACTCCTTTAGAGGAATTCCGCCACAAAATACCAGAGACCAAACTCCAGGGACAAACTCAGCCCTGAAATGGTACACTGGCTAAAAACTGCCAGAAAGTTTGGGTCACTTTTCTACCTTAGATTTGCAAATAGGGAAAGCAAGAGAAAATGGGACATCACTGCAGAACATTAACAAGAGCCAGGAATTTCTGTAGCATTGGTACCTGAGTCATGCATGGTGTAAAAATACCTTCTAGGAGAGCCAGTCTTTAAAACACTGGCAGAATATTCTTTGCAATCTCTACACCACATTGGTCGCACCAGTCTGCTGCATGTAGTGTCTGGACAGAGTAGTATTTAACATGGATGAGAAGAATTCCTGAACAGTTGTGAAAAGCTAAACCCTTCCTCACTCGAGCAAGCGATCTTAAGTGAGATGGACAGGTTTCAGGGGAAAGGCAAGGAGCATTTAGTTATCGGCTTCCACAGTCATAGTGAGGGACAAGATATTTGTAAAAATTCCACCAGCCCGTGGGTACAGGTCTGCTTCTCTAATGGCCAACCAGCCATTCAGTATATCACAGTATCCACGTTTACAGGAAACAGAAACACTGCACAGAAACCTACTGCTCCACCAAGACAGGCTCCTGTGACAGAGTTCCATCTGTGTTACATGCACTTCAGTTTGTAAGTGGAGAGCAGAAACAGATCCGGCTGTGTCTATATACAAGGAAAAGGGACTCAAAATCAAAATTAGTATTGAGAGCTATCATTAATTTGTTTGCAATAAAGGCCAGTCCCCAATGATTGCCAAGCCAAAGATTAGGCAGCCAAACGTTGGCTGTTTTAACTGAATGATATTCAAAGTTTAAAGCTGCTGAACCATTTTAAGAGTGTCTTAAAAAAATAAATCCATGTGTTTTTATAATTTTTTAGAAAAAAACTGGAGTTATTTGCTTGTATGTGTTTAAGTGTTATTGATGTTATGGGGAAACGTTATCGTTCAAATTGACAAAAGTGTTATCTTTAGTTGAAGTGGTCTGGAGGCATAGAGCTGCCAATGATTTTACAGAAATTTTGTTAGCAATGACAGAGAAAACTCTTGCTTAATGTAGTTAAATAAATGGACAGGAACTGAGGAGCTCAGAACTTCTAAAATGAAAACACTGTGGACTGGATGATTAGGTAGCGAGGTGGATGGTGAACTGGCTGCAGGCTAGAAACCAGAGAGTAGTGGTCAATGGGACAGAGCCTAGTTGGAGACCTGTATCTAGTGGAGTCCCCGAGAGTCGATACTGGAACCAGTCCTATTCAATCTATTCATTAATGACTTGGATGAGGGATTAGAGAGTACTGTCAGTGAGTTTGCTGATGACACAAAGCTGGGTGGTGTCATCAACACCCCAGCAGACTGTGCTGCCATTCAGCAAGACCTGGACAGGCTGGAGAGCTGGGCAGAGAGAAAGTTAATGAACTCTAACAAGGGCAAGTGTAGAGTCTTGCATCTGGGCAAGAACAACCCCAGGTGCCAGTATAGCTTGGGGACTGACCTGTTGGGCAGCAGTGCAGGAGAAAGGGACCTGGGGATACTAGTGGACAGCAGGATGACCATGAGCCAGCAGTGTGCTCTTGTGGCCAAGAGGGCAAACAGCATCTTGGGGTGGATCAGAAGCAGATGGAGAGAGGTTCTTCTCCCCCTCTACTGTGCACTAGTGAGACCAACCTGGATTATTGTGTTCAGTTCTGGGCCCATCAGTTCAAGAGGGATATGGAGCTGCTGGAGAGTGTCCAGCATAGAGCAACAAGGATGATGAAGGAAGCTGAATACCTCCCTTATGAGGAAAGGCTGAGGGAGCTGGGTCTCTTTAGCTTGGAGAAGAGGAGAATGAGACATGACCTCATTAATGTCTACAAATACGTGAGGGGTGGGTGACAGGAGGATGGAGCCAGGCTCTTCTCAATGTCTTCTAGTGATAGGGACAATGGGTGTAAGCTGGAACACAGAGGGTTTCATATAACTATCAGAAGAAATGTCTTCACAGTGAGGGTGATGGAGCACTGCTGGCACTGATCTTAGCCCAAGTTTTTGGTATGGTTCTAACTTCTTACTGGCAAGGTTTTTTTAAGAAAAGATGACAGCTTATTTAACTGGCAGAAAGTAATGGTTGTACTACTTTATTACCTGATTGAAGAAAAAAATGCACAGATCACAGAATTGCAGAATTAAGGAGGCTAAAAGAGACCTCTGAGCTCATCCAGCCCAGCCCATGACCTAACATCACCACAGAGGCAAGGCCAGGGCACTAAGGGCCACAGACAGTCTGTCCATAAACCCGTCCAGGAACGGGGACTCCACCACTGCCCTGGGCAGTCCATTCCAGGGTCTGATCACCCTTTCCATGAGGAAAGGCTTCCTAGCATCCATCTTAAGCTTCCTCTGGTGCAGCTTCAGCCCCTGCCCTCTTATCCTCTTGCTAGTTGCCTAGTAGAAGAGCTTAACCCCCAACTGACCACAACAGGTGGGAGACAGTATGTTGTAAGTCACACTGCTGGTCAATGAATTCTGTCTTCTATCTTCAGCAGATTTTAACTGAAAATATGATCAATATTAGTGGCCATTCTACAGACAGACCAACTTGCTAAGAACACTATGGCTAGGCCACTATCATATAACTGAGAAACCTGGATGACTAAGGGCTCCTTGGGTGGGGTGGCTACATCTACTGCACTTCCAACAGCAGGAAGGGATTTATTTTCCATGACTTGGACCGACACAAGGATCATAATGCTCACATCTTAAAACTTACAAACTGTCTCCCCTTAGAGATTATTAAGGCTTCTCAATGATAAAACTGTGTTCTAAAGAGCTTCCCCTCTTTGTAGCTTCCTCCTTATGTCTTATGCTGAGATACTGAGCGCTTCTGTGCCGTAATGACTTGTGATCTCTTACAAAACTACAAAGAAATAGCAGTGTCCCCTCATACGAAGTGTTGCTGTGTGAACTGCAAGGGAGGGAGCATTTTTATTTCTCCCACAAGAACACTGTTCCGTATACAAACAGACAGAAGATTTGTTAGCAAGCCACATAGCCAAGATGTGTCTCCCATCAATCTATTACCCCAAACACTCTTGTATCCTGCCAGAATTGCTTATATGATGGTTTGCATTCTCTTGATAAAGGTGAAGAGATTTGCTTTGACAGTGGTGAAAGGGTCAACGCATTCAGTGTTTTGTTCACAGTCAGGCAGGATCAGGGAAGGTGGCATACAGAGAAAAGTATTTGGAATGGAATTTCCAAAACACAACCACTTACCAGCAACACGGCAAGAACTGTTCTTCCATTGCCTACCAAACGTAGCTTCATAGTTTAAGACTTTGAAAATACGAAGAAATCAGAAATTTATTTGGTACTAACTGTGGATATCTACTGGACATTTATTACCAGACTCTTTCTATGACCCCATTATGTATAACTCACAATCAAAGATGGTCAGAGGCACAATGAGGCTGGTCTAGAAATTTGTAGGATACGAAAGTTGATAACGTTCTTGGTATGTCGTTTGTGATTCTCTAGCTGGAGCCTTCTGTGACTCCCTGAACTCTTTATTAACTGAATAGAATTAAAAATCTAAGTTTGCATTGCATCAGAGTTCACTAGTCAGTTATATTTTTTAATACACATATATTGCAGGTCCTTAGAAGTGTTCAGTATTCTTTAAGTACTGAACAGGTAAATTAGACTGCTTGTTGATACCCATTAGAAATTTCAGGAAGTCTGTATTTCTTGTTTCCTTAACTACAGCAATTGGGGGTAGAGTTTTGTTCTCATTAGGAAGATGCCTTTCTTCTCTCTCTTTTTAGTTGTGGGAAGCTATAGTGACAGTTTAATTGCATATTATTGAATATTATTATTGAATATCAGCTATCTGTATCCTGTCATTGGACGAGGTTCTGTTAGCAGAGAATGGCAGACATTCCTGCGTGGGAAGAAATGCTTTTCTGCTGAGTTGACACAACTGGCTCCTTGCTTCTGTGCAACAAAACATTGTAGAAGAGAAATAAATGAGGGAAATAAATGCCAGGCCTCACAGGTCTTGACTTCCTTGAGTTCTTCCTCAAATAGTGTAATATCAAGCCAGTCCTTCTAACTAGTCTTCTCTAACTATTGCTAGCCTCAGCCTTGCATAAAGTCTAGGAAAATGAAAATATCTTTATAAATCTGCAAATACATTGTCCATATTATGTTTTTGAGAGGAAACAATTAATCCTAATACTTATTGAGATAAAGGTCAGGTAAGAACTTATAGTAGAAATATAAGATCATGGCACCGCAAAGCACAAAATTCTGCATGTTCTAGGAACATCTGAAGCTTGTAGATCACAGAACATAAGGAATGATCCTATGAATTGGAAGGGACCTCAAAAGATCATTTAGTCCAATCCCCCTGACACAGAAGGATCACTGGGAGGGAGACTCCACAATCCCTCAGGGCAGCCCGTTCCAGTGCTCCATCACCCTCACTGCGAAGAAGTTCCCTCTCATATTTATAGGAAACCTCCTATGTCCAGCTTACAACCATCCTCCTGACACCCACCCTTTCCATATTGATGAACATTAACAGGGTCACTCCTCAGTCCCTTTTTCTCCAAGCTTCTGTTTGAGGAATCTGAGTACACAGTCATGTGCTGGTGATGGTAGCCCCTTGCTGAATGGACAAACAGGCTCTGAAAGGAAGTGGTAACTGGTACTGGGACAATAATGACCTTCATGGGAGACAAAGTGAGTGGCAGGGCCCACAGGGAATAAGCACGGATGAGAAAGCTGTGTTAAAACTGGCAGAGAGTCTTTTAAAGCAGTATAATATTATCACCAACTCTTATGCTCTGCACTACATACTGCAATGGATTTCTAGTGCCATCCCAGGCATGAATGCAGTGACTATTTTCCAGACACAGACCTGGGATCAGGCAGGCATTAAACTTTGGAATGCTGCAACAACTGGGGACAGGCAGGCAGCACAGCTACTAACACCCTGGTACACTGATGAGACTGATAATTCTCCCCAGTGATCTCTGGAGCCTATGTGACGACCCACCGTGACTTTTCAGGCACAGAAAGACCCTGATGACGCCTTTAGAAAAAAAGACGGCTAACACTCTTTTAGAATCTTCAGCTGAGGATCCATTTGATCCAGGGAGGTGGACTTTGAGAAAGAATTAGATTTATGCCCCTTGAGTCACATAGACCTCACAGAAAAGTCACAAAGAAGCGAAACATCGTGATACATGGGCAGAAGTGCGCACTAAGGCAAACAAAATTTGGTGATATAGGTGTTTTACAAGGATTCATGGTTATTTATGAGCCGCAGAAAGAAGCGTGGTGGGAAACTGTACCGTATAACTTGGTAAAAGCTCTCTGTTGAACAGTGACAGAGAAGTGTTCGAGAATTTCTTTTACCTAGAATTCTTTGCATACCACTGCTGAGATTTCTGTGTTAACTCCTCAATATTTAAGAGCTGCATATTATCTTCTTGCAAGCTCACAGGTGTGAAATGGTATAAAAGGGCTGTCTGCAGAGCAATAAATATTTTCTCTTTTACCCTTAAAGAGGAGTCCATGTCATCTGCCATCACAGAACCCCCAGTGTTCCAGCCTACACATGTTGCCCCTTGTCTGACTCCATCCTGACACCTGCCCTTTCCATATTTATAAACATTAATGGGGTCATTCCTCAGTCTCCTTTTTTCCAAGCTCAAGAGACCCAGCTTCCTCAGCCTTTCCTCCACTTGTTTCTCACATAGTGTGAGATCATAGAATGGTTTGGGTTGGACACCAAACCACAGTTAAAATCAGGAGTTAAGCTGAGAAGTGACATTCCATATGCAGAGGCTTGTATTAACTGCCAGGCTATGCCAATGCAGTCACAAATTGCCTGAGTCAAAGAAAGGATTGAGGTAAGCAGAGATCCCTGACCCACTCTCCATTCTTCTGTATGTCACCCTGCAGAGGTGCCTCTCTCTCACTTTACTCAAACACAAAACACTTTAGGAAGGATCCTACCCTGCTGGTGTTGAGCACAGGATGTCACAGCAAGACAAATAGTTGTTTTAGGGGTGGGTGCACCATGGCTAGGACAGCAGAGTCAATGTTCCCATTCACACCGCAACTTGGCAGTACCATCAGCTTAGGAGTTCTTCAGCATGATCTAAACCTGCACATAGCTACAGCCTGGCACAGAAGTTAGGATCATGCAGCTCTGAGCTCAAGCTGAGTCACAAACTTCAGATGTCACACAGACTGCTTTTATATCTTGCATATAGACTTAGGAAGATTTTGTGCTCCTGGCATTTAAATAGGGAGCTTGATTTCCAGAGGCATCAATCATTTAGTGATCTCAGTGATGTTCACAGAGAAACCAGTACTCAGGAGCTTTTAAAAATTAAAGCATTATAATTTAAGTGGCTAAATATTAATCTAGTAGTTTAACTACAGAGAGAAAACATCTGAATGCTTTTTCTTTCATTCTTTCTAATATGAAATAATTTTTTCTCATTACAATAACGATTTGAGCAACATAGCACTAAGACTCAGTCATGCAAATTGTACTCCTGTTGCCAGGCATCCAAGATTACGCTTAAATATTTTAGTGCAGTACCATACAGAAATAAACAGGTAATCTCTAGACAAAACATGCTGGGATCTGGAAATATTTGGGGGTTTATGGTTCAACATTTTATAGTGAATTTCATATCCTTCATCTGACAGGCACCCTCCACGTTGCTACGCATACTTGTTATTACTGCATGACAAGGCACACAGGTCCCAGTTTTATGGATAAATATTCCTTACAGTGATCAAGAGTTCATCATCAAGTTCTAACATCTTAACAGTTTTCTACATTTTAGGCACTGATTTTCTTCTGTTTCACACAGGAGTTCATGTATGTGAACAACTTGGCTCATTCCAGGTAAATGTCTTACAAAAAATCTGCGTGAACAATTACAAGTTTATGTTATGATCAATACCAATGTTGCTTAAAAGCCTTCGGCTTTTTCATTAAGCAAGTTTCATACAGGGCCAAATTCTGATCTGTCTCGTAATGCAGGTATTCCAGGGGACTTGCATGAAAGATCCAGTTCTTGGAGATTAACTAGCAAGATGGACACCATCCGATCCCAATGGATCAATAACAGCTATGTCCCTGTCAGCTAACACAATGGAAAGACAAACTTTTATAGGTGCTGTTTCTGGAGAATGCATATTCCTGGTTACAACCAAATTGTAAGCCCACGGCTTGGACGGCAACACTCTGTGCTGGGTTAGGAACTGGCTGGAGGGCCGAGCCCAGAGAGTGCTGGTGAATGGTGCCACATCCAGCTGGCGGCCGGTCACTAGCGGTGTCCCTCAGGGATCAGTGCTGGGCCCCATCCTCTTTAACATCTTCATAGATGATCTGGATGAGGGCATTGAGTCAGTCATCAGCAAGT
>JAOXOE010000405.1:44403753-44462455 GCA_028565055.1 Phoeniculus purpureus
AGGTGATCCTGCTGTGGCAGGGGGATTGGACTAGATGATCTTTCAAGGTCCCTTCCAATCCCTAATGATTCCATGATCATCTAGTTCAATCGCCTGTTACCAGCTTCTTACCTGTTAAAAACAGAAGGAAATCCCAAAAGCACAGGAAAAAAACAAAAAGCGAAAAATAGTGAAGGTTTTATGTCTGTGCAGATAATACTGGGCAAAGTAATATCTGTGATACTCTGATCCCTGGTACCCCTTTTGTACCAGCCCAGTAATAGCTGAGCAAGCTGTTGGCAGATCTGTTTCCAAGCAGCAACACTTTTAAAAGTAAATGTATTATCTGTGGTGCAGTTCATACATATAAAAACATAGCAGTTGCTTTTTCATTGTAGATGGTTGGTTAAGATATCTGAAAGGAAGGAAGATACAATCTTCTCTTGAATATATTTAGAGCCACCTTGTGGTCCCTTTTTGGTTATGTCCTTCACTCTCTCATTCTTGGAGCTGACAGGGCTTTGATGGCTCCCAGGCACACAGAAGATGCACCGAGGGCTGCTCCCATCATACCAGGCATTGCCAGGTACCCTGTGCTACGTCACCAACTACAGAAAGCTCACAAACCTCTTGTATATGCTTCAGTTACAAACTTCTTTTGAGTGAAGCTTCTGCTTCACAACATGATCCCTCATGCAGTATCTAAAAATATTCAACAGAACTTGAAAAAGATAGATTAATTACAGAGCAAGAAGGCAGCCTGCTCTTTCAGCCTTCCCATCCAGTTTCAGAAAGCTGGAACCTGGTGACTTTTTCAGCATTTTTCCCAAAGTGAACAAGTGACTTATCCATCTGTGCCACAGGAGTGGTGGCAAAAATTTCCTACAGTCTATCTGAAATTCCAGTCCACAAAGCAAAAAGTAGGGAATGGATTTCCAGCTTCTGTAATCGTTCTGGTTAAATAAGAAGCAAGTGTCATAATAGGTCTTTATACAAATATTTTATACAACTTGTGGTGGCACTGCCTTAGCTCAGTAAAAGCTTTTCATGAGACAACTCATAAAATCAGCAGATTATTAACATTTTTACAGCTAAGCAAATGTTTTGTTGAACTGAGGTGTGAGATTTTTCCTGAAATTTTATTTCTATTGATGCAGGAGTGGTAACAGCAGGAGTCAGGCAGGGCAAGACGCAACTGAGTTAATGGAGTTGACTGCACGATTTAAGACAATTACAAACCCATTCATCTGCCCCTCTTATTGTTTAAGGAGGGTAATGGGCAAATTTGTGGCACAAATCATAGGTGCCTACAGCAGGTTTCATAATCCATGCCCTGAAAGTTTCTCCAAAAACTCTGAAGGTGAGCCATCAGTGCAGGCATTTAGATGGCAAATCCCAAAGAAATTACTGTTGTCCATAGTCTCAGCAGAAGATTTCTCATCTCTGACAGCATCAATACTTTAGGTTTGCTTGCGTGTAGATTTAATATAGCTAAGGTTGTGTTTAAAACCAATTTACACAAAGGGTGGGAAACACCTATGTCCTTAAACAGCCTAGAACATCGTACATCTCCTTACCTCTTTCAAGTGCAGGGCTTATAACAGTGTAAGCTTTAGGTCTGTGCAAGATTAATTTTCCCCCCTCAATTAGCACCTCTGTCAAAGCCTCCTGAAGTCAATGACTGTCTTTTCACTGACTTCATTAGATTTTGGATCCACTCAAATCCTTTGATTCATGACCTGTAACGATTCCAGTGGGCTCCAGTCCCCCCCCGCCCTCTACACAAATGCACACTTCCACCTCCTAATGCTTTCCTTGAGATCCTCTTTGCTGTTTTCTTAGAATGTGGCAACTTGGCCACTCCAGCCACAGTAAAGAATGTGAAGAGGTTGTAAGTTGGCACTAAATTGCTTTTCTTTTCCTCGTGTTCAAAGAGGGTGCACGCTAGCAGCTTAATAAGCTTAATAAGACATTTGTTTTCTTTGTATTTGAAAGAAGATGCAGCAGGAAAGGGAGCTACATCCTTGAGAGGTACCTCATAAAGTCCCTCCAGCACTATCTCCCAGGCAGTCCTCTCAGTCTGATGGTGCTCAGCTCTAGTTCTCCCAGCCTGGATATAGGGGCTGCTCATATCACTACTACACATGACTGGCTATAGGCATATGCATGGCTTGTGTTTGCTCAATACTGTCTGTGATGAAGGCATGAGCACAGGTAGAAAAAGAGCCATTTTTTCCTCTAATTGCCTGTAGGAGCCAAGAAATTACCTCTGGAAAAGATTGTGGAGAATACTTAAAGAAAAAAAAGGTCTAAATATGTCTTAAGAGGGTATGACAGAACTGTCCATCTCACAGGGCAGACAGAACACAGAGCAGAGAGGAAAAATCTTTGAGCTCAGACATCATCAGGTTGCCACGTTACATCAGCAGGCTCATGACTTCGGGGTGCTTCTCCAAAACGTAGCCTGTACTGCTGATGTGTAGGAATGATTCAGCACATCCAAGCAGCTGGCACTGGAGATGGAAGAGGAAGGAGCGGATAGGTCTTTGTAGACTGTGGAAAGAAAATGGAGAATAAGGAGAAATGAATAAAGAGAAGAACAGCTTTGGCCATGCAAGGAGACTGAACAAGCTGCAGTGGGCAAAGCTAGCATGGAGATATGAAAGACAAGAGGAGAAGGATTGATCCAGGCAAGTGGGGAAGACTTAGCCCAGTTGGCCCTTGTTGGGAGAGATGGGGAAAGCAAGAAGAAGGGGATGAGACTTGCTGCCCAGGCTGGGGGAACAGGAGGTACTGGAGGGAGGTGGTTAATAGACCGCACTTGGCTGCCTCACCAGGAATGGCAGTGACACCTGACTGGGAACTTGGGGAAAGAGTTGGCGGCTTATTAAAGCAGCCGGACCCCGGCTGAACCCCACGACTACACGCTAGGATTGCTGTGTGCCCCTTGATAACTCACAGCTGCTGATAAAGTCCACTGGTAATGGCTTTTTGCTAATGAGAAAAGTGCCGCTGATTATGACAAATAGCCTTGGACCAACAGGCTAAGCTGCTACATAGGCTCCCAATTGTCAGTCTGGGTGATTTTTGCATTTCATTATTTCTTTCCTGACGTCCTGGCTCCTTCTATCTTTAACGTACTCCCAGAGCCGTGTGTCACAATTTTAATAACACTTCTTTATCTCAATTTTTCCCCCCTCTCTCCATGGGAGCTGGAAACAAAAGGCTGTTACAGAAATAATGTTTAACCTCGCTCGTGTGCTACAGCAAAAAAACCCCACAGCTATTGTTCAAGAATTAAAAAGGCGTAAATAGGGCACATAGAGCCCCCTCAAACCTTAAAGACAGACTTTTAAAAATACCTATTATAACTACTATTTAGAGCTTTTTAATGTTCAGCTGAAGCTGAATATGTTCCCACTCTCTTATCCTGTGACAAAGGAATGGCACGTATCTATGTTCTGAGAATGAAACCTTGGTGGACAGTGATACCATGCCCCTGTTTTGAATGCCTTCTAATAATAGCAATATTATTTTAAAGGAATTAATGGGTGCAGGGGTGAAAGTCATCAAGGATTCGGAATAAACCTGCTATCTTCACAATTGGTTACAAATCTTCTGTCATTAAAAAAAACAAGCAGAGCTGAAGACTACTGGGTGAGTACAGCAGAACCAAGGCCAATGCACTCTCTTAGACTGGGTGTAAAAATTATACTTCTCTGCCACTGAACTCACAGAACACCAGCAGACAACTGGAGTTCCCTTCATTCTCTCCTACTCTCGTGTCACTCTGCTTTTGTGGATCTGTGGCCCTTCATTTGCAAAAAGAGCTGATCCCACAGCTGGTCCCTTGTGTGCCCTACTCCTGCTGCACTTCCCATCCATGCTGCCCATGACCAGATGTCCTGCAAGAGGGAAAAGAAGTGAAGCACACCCCACAAAAGCATCTTAAGTGGTTGTGAGGAAACTAAGGGCAGGGGTCACGTTGGACACAGCATTTGAACAGTGGTGTTTGCAAACTCCAACAATCTACTTGTAAATTGAAAGCCAAGGAGATGCAAAAATTGAGATGAGAGTTAAAGATCTGTGGCAGACAACCAGGGTACAGGGATTGTCCCCATCCTCATTAACTCATCAAGCAGCAGGTGAGTTTAAAAGACAAAAATGATCAGGGGAGTCTGCAAAAGATTCAGGAGCTAAATTGGAGCTCAGAGCATGGGATTTAACTGTACAACTTCACATCTATCACTTGCATTTCTCTTTGTCTGTGATTTTATAAATTGCAGCTCTAGAATAACATTTGCTTTACAAGTGTTATAGCTACAGGACATCAGTGACGTTAAAATCATCCCAATTGGAAAAGAATTGAGCTTAAGCCTCTCTTAGGCTCTTTATGATAGTTAACATGTGACTAAAGGAGTCCTGCTCTGTTCTTTAAGCACCTTGGGAAATTTTGGGCTGTCTAAACTTTATCAATCCCAAACTGAAGGTGAAAAGAAATTAATCTCCAGTTAGGTTCTCCATTCTCTATTATCTCTTCATGCTTTTCTTGGAAAACTTGTGAGTCATGAAAAATGTTAAAAATAAACAATAAAATTGTAGGACCTGCTCAGAGTTTGTTTACTTGAAATCCCCTTTGCCATCATCCTATTTTTATACTTGTGTATACAGTCCAACTTAAAAAAACCCTGCAAAACGTATGACATTATAATGCCAAGGACTTTAAAAAAATCTTATCTTCTAGGCAAATGCTTTCTGAGCTGACCCCCTCATACAGTACGCCTTGATTATTTGAACATGATCACTATAAAGAAGTTAGTGAACTAGTTTTATTTTCTGTATCAAAGTTTCTGGAACTCCCCGAGAGTCTTTGCAGTATTAATTTTATTCATGAGACAAAAGTTTACTAGGTAAGAGTAGCTCACTCATTTCACACAAGTAGTGTCAACTGTGAGCACTGGTGCAAGATCAGAGCCACAAAATTAATGCACAATCAATTACAAAATCACTCACAGAGCAACAGCCAGATAATAATCGCTCCTTTTGAAAAGGGAACCTTTGCAAAATTGCACCATCCCTTCAAAACCCGCTTTGGTTTGCTCTGGCTGATAACCTGATGAAAGTCATCTTTCATCCTGGGCTCTCTAAAGCAAAGCTGAGACTCACGCACTTCTCCAGTTTGGAGTTGTACTGGATAATACCCCACCAACACCGAGTTTTCTTGCCTTAAAAATAAAAGTAGCAGCCAGGCTCTAATGCCTAACTACAATCTTCTCCCTCACACAGTGCCATCGGTTTCAAGTCACTTATTTGAAGAGTGGTCCCATTACATGGAAGTTAAAGGGCCTGTATTAAAAAAATCCCTGCTGTTCCTCTCCAGCTAAGCCTGTTGTTCTCCCTCTAAAGTGTGACCTTCCTGCATCCCTTACAAATGACTTGAAAACAACACTGTAAGAGAAATTAATACAACCACAACACAGGTTCCACTTACAAAGTTTCTGACAGCTAAAGAGTTTTTCCCGTTTCTGTCAATATTTGGATCACGAGACAAATTTTGCTTCTGTTAACCTGGAAACGTTCAGTTGTACCTGAGAACCAGTAAAATCCCACTGACAACTAGAAATTTTATAGCACACTAACCTGAACACATCTAATGCACCAGGAACAAATAAATGTCCCTAAATCTCATTAGTTAAACAAACAGAAATTTGAAACAGCAGGGTTTTTTCAGATATTTCAGCTTTTTAAGAATTTTTAAAAAATACTCCTTTTTACACCCATTTATTTGTTTTATCTCAGCATGGTCTATTTTTGTGTTTGGTAAGGTTATTTGTTTGTTTCTGTTCTGAGAAAGCAATGCCCGATATTGAGGTTTGGTTGCTGTAAATGTGAGGGCATTTCTTTAAGGAAATATTTATATGTTTAGGTCTGCTGACCATTTACACCATTATTTAAAGGGGTCACAGGAAAGGGCAGTGGTTATTAAAGCAGAGAGAACGAGGAAAAGCAGATGAGAGACAGAGGGAGCGTGAGGTAAGGAACTCATAATGGGATTTTTCATGTGGAACGATCATTTTATCTAATACGTCTGAAAATGTAATCCATTACTACTAATTACCATGCTGGCATTGAAATACAGGATCACACTTCCTCCCGATCCAGATGGGGGCCCAAATCTCTCCACTCATTGTTCTTTCCATCCCACCTCGCCTCCCTCCCTTTCTGCTTCTCCAAGAAGAAATTCAGCCCTTCGGACATTAGTGAAGAAGGGCCCGAGGTCTCCCTATCATCCTAAAGCAGAAGCTAAACAATATTAGCCAATCATTTTTGATAGATGAAGCATGGAAATTAGTTCCAGAGTTTAACTGATAACTGAAACCACACAGTTACATTCCATTATGGCAGCCTTAATTGATGAGCTCATTAAGCCCATTATTAGAGAAATTGATTTCAAATAGGCACTTAAAACTGGCTGGTAAAAGAAAAAGGTGAAGAGATACCGTACAATGTGAAGAAAGTAACTAAAATACATAATGAAGCAAGTAATTTTATAGGTTTGTTTAATGAAAGCCTCAAGAGCATATTAGTTGCTGTGTGGATTTTAAACACTCATTTTATGTACTAATAAAGCTCATGTCCATTATGGGAGTTCTGAATGCCTCCAATCTTTAATGCAGCTTTGCTACTAATTAATTAATTAACCTCAGCTGAAGCAATCAATTAGTCATGCAGAATCGACACTTTAAAGGTCTGCCAGGTAGCACTGGGTACTAGCACAGAACAGAGGGAGCAAAGTTTCTTTTTAATTATTTTTATTTTGCTTTTGGCACGATGGGGGAAAAAACCCAACTGGCTAAAATTTAAAATCTGTATTAGTGGCATGGTGCAAATGAGTGATTAACACCCTGCCCTTAGGTTATTTCACAGGATTAAAGCAGTGGAGCAGTGCTGGCAGTTTTAGAGATGGGTTTGGATTGGAGATGCACAACCTGGACAGTTAATTTTTGATATGTTCATCTCAAGCAGTCGCTGCTGCTCAGATTAAATGCAGACTGCAGCAAGTCTCTGGGCAGCTGCATAGAAGCCCATTTTTGTATCTGGGGTTTGATCAAGTAAGCACATGCAGTAAAGTTAGTCATAACAAATTCTCCAGAAGCAAACCTTCAGTTTCTTGTACTTCTTTGGGAAAAGAAAAGCAGAAAAGCAAAGGCCTAGGTATTAACCCCTCTTTTGTCTTTTGGTGTCCTCCTTTTGCCTTCTCTTGAATGCTAAAATGTAGAGCCTTTATCCAAGGGGCTCTGTATAAATGGCCCTTCATTAAACAAAGTTCATCAGCCATGACCGATTAACCTCAGTTGTAAAGTGAGATTGCTGTCTACATGAGCTTAAGCTTGGGTGAGCTCCATTGCTAGAAGGCTGAACTCAGGACCCTTCCACTGGGGGGAATTTGGAGGAAAAGCAGAGGCAGTTTTGCTGAGGGGGTCACTAAAAAAAGAAGGATCAAGGCAGACTGTATTTCTTCTGTGAGGGATCTATTACTGCTATTATTATGGCTGTTATTAGCAGTAGAGTTAATCTTTTAAAACCATCGAATTTCATCAGCCTGCTGGTACAGTGCTGAGGACTCTTGGCGAAAGATCTCTCGGTGATATTGCAATTGGAGAAGAACTGACTGAGAGAAGTTCATTCTCAATAAATGTAGTGACATAGAATTTTTGCTGTGGCCTTCGAACAGCATTTATTGTTTTCAAGCTAGGGGTCTGAAAAAGACTGAGAAAACATCTTAGAACGTCGATGTCCAACACTGCAACATCTTCTCACCTGATGTTTCACAGCTACTTAACCCTAATAACTGGTGGTCTCAGTAGACATCTGCACTTCTGATTGTCATATGCCTTGTCTTCAGTGGCATTGGGAGATTGGGCGAAAAAACCAGCTGCAGTACTGAATCTGCGCTTATTCTGGGCACAGGTCCTTTCAAGATAGTGTTTTAAGGAGCCTGAAATCTCCCAACACCATGTTAAGGAACTTAAAGACCCCTAAGAGTTGGGCAATACACATGGGACCAAATAGCTTCTTGTAAGAAAAGTTATCTTAAACCAGGAGCGTTTCAGAAAAAATGTAGATTAAACACTAGGAACAACATCAGACTAGATATCTGCTGACGGTAACCCAGCTGTGGTAGGCTTTGCAGTACAACTTGTCTTTCTTTATACTGTCTTGTACCCTCACGTGTTTTCCAATGGGTGTTTGGACTAGATGATTTCTATAGGTCCCTTCCGATTGAGCTCGTCTAGTCTAGTCTAATCTGGTCTATTTTCTTCAGGCCCCACTTTGCTCACAAAAATTAAGAAACTGAGCTACTATGCATGGTGGGTTGACCCTGGTTGGGCATCAGGTACCCTTCAAAGCCACTTTATCACTTTCCTGCCTCAGCTCATGGGTCAAGATAAACACGGGGAGATCATTTACTAATTACCATTATTGACAAAACAGACTCAGCTTGGGGAAAATTAATTTAATTGATTGCCAATCAAATCAGAGTTGGATAATGAGAATTAAAACCTAAATCTTTATCCCCACCTCTGCTTTCTTCCTGGGCACAACACCAAGTTGAGTTCTAGTTGGTCTTTGGCCTTTCTAATTTTCTCCTCATGACATCCTGCAGTCCTCCTGAGTTACCTGCCCCTTCTTCCAAAGGACATAAACTCTCTTTTTTTCCCCCATGTTCCAGCCAAAACTCTGGCAACTCTCACAGCACTCCAGGACAGCCCCCTCCTGCACATTCAAGAGTTTCTTCCTGAAGAATGCCCAACCTTCCTGGTCTCTTTTGCACTTCAGAATTTTCTTCCAAGGTACTTCTAGCTGCTCCTGTTTGTTGACCACCCTAAATGCACTGGTGTAGGTACACTTTCAGTTGGGCAATTGATCCTGTCACCTTTTTTTGAGAGGGGAGAAGCCCTAATGCCTATGCAACCATTCTCTGAGGCTTCCACTGTTTCTAACACATCCATGGCCTTTGCATCTTTGCTGCTGCACAGATTGTCATCCCCTACCTTCACTGAGACTCTAGACTGAAGGATCTCATTAGCACATGGTCCGTGCAGGACTTATCTCTAGTGAACCTTGTTTTGTCTCTTCTCTGCCACAAATCCAGTTTAAAGCTCTTTTAATGAGCCAAATGACCAACGTGTGACTAGGACTTTTGTGGAAGGTATGATCCATGTTCTGAAGGGCTCAGATCCTGCTGGGCACCTGGAAGGAGTGGAGCTGCAGCAATAGAGCACTTTCCCTCTGAAGCTACTGAGAGCAATTCCTCAGCATGAGGAGTAATTAACCAGTCCCATCTATGCTCTGTGAAATTGTAAAACCAGACACTTGGTCTGAATTTCTGTTTCCCCTTAGCTACTGTGTGCCCCCCCCAAGCTTACAGCTGCAGGTGAGAGGCAAAGCAGGGAGTTTGTAGCTTAATAACCGCTTGGCTTTCACCAATACTTTCTGCTACAAGATGCTGAACAACTCAAAAATGATCCAGTATTTATATTGCACCCCAGATTAAATAACTGTTGTCATTTTCTGCCTTCATTGTTTTAATAGTCAATTCCATTGAAAATAGGCCCATTAAAAGTATTCATTTGTAAAATATTGCACTACAGCAATTTTTTTTATTTAGCAGTTCTGAAAACACCTACCAAGTGATTGCCATTTAAAACCCACTTAAAGGCCAATTTACACAACATTTGTGCTTGTGTAAATAAGGTTTGCTGTTATGCTAATGTGCAATTGCACCACTTGTGCTGTTTTGAAGGATAATCCACAATTTTAAATTGTGCTGTAAGACAGAAGAATTCAAGGGTGTTTTAACCACAGCTTTCATTAACATTAATCAGATGTAAAAGCACAAACTGTTTTGTCTGCTGCTGAGAAGCAGTCACTGCCGAGACAAATGACTGAAAGGAGATTTACAGGTTTTCTACCTCAGATTTCCAATTAAACTCTGGGTATTTAGTTAATACTCTCAGCTGGAAATCTCACCATAAAGACAATATACAGGAAGATCCATAACATTAAAAAAAAACCCAAAACCAAGACCCATCCTTCACAAATTTGCTAACAATAGTAGTTTAATTTCAAATAACTGTAATTTTTCCTCTGGGCATTGCTGTAGATTATGCATTTTCCTTCATGATTTTTTAATGAAGGGCTAATTTACCTATTGTCCAAGTGCATTATAGACGGTAAGTATGATTATTTAATTCAGCACAAAATCCACCATGCCAAGATTAATTCATATTTACTAAATGTTTATAAATTATGTAACTAAATCTTCATGGATGAGTGCCAACGTGTACTAAGAGATTTCTTTTCTCCATAGAAATTCTCTAAGTGCTGATGGCCACACAAGGACCTGTAAAGAACCGATGGTGGTAATATACTTACAAATCATCTTCTGAGACCACATATAAACTTTATCAAGCAAGATTGATTTTTTTTTTTCATTATAGGTTTACACAGTGGCCAAATAGAATCCTAGTGCATGACAGAATCGCACAATCACTGAACATTAAGGACTGGACAGTGGAGAGGGAGTGCCTAATCCTGTCTCTGAGACAGAGACAGCACCTATGGAAGACATGACCAGGTGAATTATCTGCTCAGGATGGTGGCAGAGATAAAAGATGAAATGCAGAAGCTAGGGAGCATCAGGGACAGTGAGAGCAAGATCAAATGGTAGAGCTGCTTGTTGAGGGAAGGACAGATGACTAGATGACCCACCAAGTGGATGAGGGGAAGGCTGTGGTTATGATTTACCTAGACTTCAGCAAAGCCTTTGACACAGTCTCCCACAGCAGAAAAGCTGGAAGTCCATGGTTTGGATGGGTGCACCCTCTGCTGGGTTAAAAACTGGCTGGATGACTGGGCACAGACAGTGGTGGTGAATGGTACCCTATCCAGTTGGCGTCCAGTGACCAGTGGTGTCCCCAAGGGATCAGTACAGGGTCAGCAGGATCACCTAGATCAAGTTGCACAGGAGCATAACCAGGCGGGTTTAAAACCTCTCCAGAGAAGGGGACTCCACAACCCCCCTGGGCATTATCTTGCTTCCTATCACTCGGCGCAAATCTTCAGAAACCCTTACCCAATGTGTTCAACCCAGCCTCTGGACTGGACTGAATTTAAAAACGTGCTTTAAGGGCTTCTGTTCAACTGGTCCCATCAGGCCCTGTTCAAAGCCTCCTATGAGCCTGGGGAGATTTAATGTACATTTGTGTTTCATCCTCTGGCACAACACACAACACTACATTTACATGTAACGTAGGTATAACAGACAAACACATTAAAAACACTCAATGGACTTCCTATTTTAGCTATCCCTCCTCTTAAATGCCTTCACTAATCCTTCCTATTTATTTTGCTGCTTATCCCAACAGCACTTCTCAGCTTGTTCCCATTCTTCCAGACAGCAATCCCAGACCCTGACACTCACGCCAGTGCTCGGGCTTTCAGGACCACATCCCTGCACATTTTTGGGGCTCCAAAGGTGTGGATCTATGCGGCTTTAAAAGCAGTCATTGCACAAGTGGTATTTGTTGTGGTTACAGCTGGGCAGAGGTCTGGCAAATGGAATAGGAGTTAAATGCTGTCTGTGAGAAAGTTCCAGAAATCAGAAGAAAACTCTTCCCAGCTCCAGGCAGAATGTGCTTGGGCTCAGCCAGTAATAAATGGAAGCCACCACTTCAAGGGACCTGTGTTAGAAAGAGGTTTGGTAGAGCCCTAGCTGCAGGACCATGGATCATGATGAGATATCTCTGGGGAAGGCTGGGTGTCACCACATTACAGCTTTGAAAGGGTTGTCTGAGATCTATTCCCTTGAGGGTGTTGACAGAGCTGAGACTTTTGAAAGGGCCTGCTATCTCTCCCTCTGGTTTTGTCTGGCCACTTTTGCTTTGTGTATTGGTGAGTGTAGTGGGACATGGGGTTATTATTGCATGTAAATGTGTTTCCCTGAAGTCCAGTTCCCTCTTTTTCACCTGTTAAACTTATAAGGGGTCAGCAAAGCCCTCCTCATCTTTGTCTGAGTTTATTAGCACTTTGCAAATTAGGCTAATTCATCCCAGATGTGGTCATTGTACCACGCAGTGATAGTGCTGTGACGATTAAATATGACAGGACCCTCTACTATCGAATATGCATCTCCTTGTCAAGAGCTGTCTCTACCTTGTACCCACCAGCAGGACATAGAAGCAGCATGCCCTGCCGCAGTATTTTCCCCACCTAACAAAGCACAGGGTCAATACAAACTGCACCAGATCTTTTCAGAGAGTCATTTGATGAGTGGGAAACAGGCTGAGAGCCACACAACAAAACCCACCGACAGCGTAGCATTAGCATTTTCAGGAGCCGTGCTGTATCATATGCCTCATGCATACAATGCTGCAGCCTATCCTAACACAAGGTTTAGGCAAGCTGACTTTTATTGCTGATAAATCGAGGCTCAAGAACATGCTACAGCTCAATGGATGGAGCAGAGCTGGTCATCTGTCAGCCAAGATCTCAGCTCAGGCTTTATTAACATTCACGGTTGCAAAGGCTACCTTGGATGTATGTGCCTCTTCAAAACATTCATTCCTGCTCAGCATCAACAATTGAAATAACGATTTTTAGGAGTGTCACTATAAAATAAATTCCCACACAAGCCTTCCTTGCAGCAATCAGGTGTGTGTTCCTTAAAACAGCTTCTTGCCTATAATAATTTTAATTACTCGCCTTTGAAGGGAAGAGTTAGGTCTCAGTGCTGCTACAAGCTGTTGTCAGCACTGCAGTATATCTCACAAGATTTTCCTGCAATGCTATTTCCATGTTTTGTCTGCTCTTTTTCCTCCTCAGCTGAGGTATCACACAGCAAACAGACAGACAGAACTCTCCCCGTGCCAAAAGGCTGCAGATGGCATGAGGCAGTATGGCCAGTGGAGATTGTGCAGGGAGGATGTACAAGATCTGTTTGACTCATGTAGGTACAAGAAACTCCCTTGAAACTGGGACAACTGAGTCCTCAACTAATTCAGAGCGGTTTTGGAGGCATTCCCACATCCTAAACTTTACTGTCCCTGTGAACGGACCTCTGGAGAGAGATAAAGGGCTCAGCTGGCCTTCAGAAGCCTCTCAGACCCTGTAGGATTGAAACACTTTAGAAACCATCCTTGACAATATATTAAACTATTTCTGTCAGTGCTTCTACAGCTCATCTGATAGATACTAATGGCTTCAACCAACAGTCCTATTTAGCATGATTATTGTTTTCATTTTTTAAAATGCGCTCCATGCTCAGTTAGTGCTAGACACACCTTCATTACTCCTATCTGTGTGGAGAATCGCAGCCTCCAGACTGACATATGAGACACCTCAGGGTGGCTGAAAAGCAGTTCATTACGTGAATACATCACACATCCTGGTAACATCAATTGCAGTAACAATTCTTAATGCAGCTAATAAGGTGTTAAAAGTCCCTACTGTTTTTTTTGGTTATCTGACTTGTTTAAGATACCAAGCTGGGTTTTCATCACTTCTCCGTTGGAAGGTTTAGCAGATTTAGTCTTCATTAAAAATATATATATTCTCTAGGTATGTGTTTTTTTGGGAGATTCCTCTGCCCTTACAAAGCAAAGTGAAAAGTGTCACAGAATTACTGAGTACAAAGTGATCTGCCAGTTGAGGCAAATACAGATTGCAGGGCACTTTCTTGATCATTGGCAGCTGGGGATGTTTATGTTGCAATCGTACCAACAAAGAAAAATCTGGTCTACTTTGTTCTTGATGTCGTGCTCGGTTTAAAGGAGTAGCCATTCGTTACATGAGGTGTGGGCAATAGAATAAATCTAGCACTAAAGGATAACCATTCCAACATCCTAAAGTACCCTTAGCCAATAATACCCTTTCCAGATGGCCAGACCTGAGTGCTGTCTATCATTTTCTGTAGCTCTCAGCACATGGAACTTAGGCTAGAAGCATCCAACTTTCTTTCTTTGTAGAGAAAAACAAATTCTAGAACAAGCAAGTTGTATCGGATATTAATATAAAGTAACACCCCTCTACTTCATGCAAAGCAGACTTCCCTGACGCATCGGTGGGAAGTTTACACAAAAATTAAAGAAAGGACCGACTCACAACACAACTCCACTTAGTCAGTAAGAGCTCGGTAGGCTGCTGGGTCCTAATCTCACCCGGTGACTGTGGCTTCATTGGCACAAATACAGCTTTTGATGACTGAGCCTAGCTCCTGGGATCAGGAGGCAAGGTTGCATGTGCATCATTTTCTAAATTACACTCAATAAGCTCCATCCCAATGGACGGGTCCAGTTCCATTTATGTCCTGAGTTCAGTTGCTTTTTTGGACATGCGATCTGTGTAAGGAGTTCTGGTCTTATGATCCTTATCATCAGTCTCGCATTCCAGTGAGAACATAAGTTTAAGATGAGCTAATTTTCTTTACTTACGAATGCAAGCTGTGTTTGTACATTTTATGGAGACCCCATGGCAAAATAAGTCATCCACACACAAAAAACTATATATTAGTCATGCAATACCTTATTTAGGGCTCCTTTTCACTCCCACACGTTCCCTCAGCACTTCTCTCTTGCCTGGGTTTTTGAGCTTGTCCATGACAGCATGTTATATGGGACTAATTTAATCTGTACAAATGAAGTTACTCTGCCTCCACTCATAGCCTTTTGAGGGACAAAGCCCCATAAATGGCACACTAAGCTGCGAGAAAGTCACGATGCCAAGAGCCAGCAGCTCAGCCATAGACAACTGCTCTTTTTATCCACCCTGTGATCAAAAACGTTTATTTTTCCTAAATTTTTAGGAAGCTTTATGGTGTTATTCTACACCGTGTAAAAAATAGAGAAATCTGACATTCGTGTCTGTGACCTGTGTTTAATAGTCTACTTTTTTGTCAAGCTTTTACAAATCTATTTCATCCCTACTTTGCTTTTCCTGAAAGCAACCACATGGGAAGTACCAGCAACCAAAAAAGGCCTGAAGTATACTGAAGGACCTCAGGACTGAGGATTGCACTGGGTAAACTGGGGGCTGATTTCCTCGCTATGTCAGATTGTATCTGCTCAGGCAGCAAATAAGAGACTTCCAGTTTCCAGACTGTCAGTATAGCACATTATACAAACATTAAATTCCCTTCAAAAATAAAAATATCAATGGCTGAGTTATAAACTCCTAAATGATAATCCTAATAGAAACATTTATATATCCCCACAGTTATAATGGGATTGCAGCAGTAATCCTACACTGTTTATGGCACTGATATTTTAAGTAATGCACTCCGTCTCTTTTACTTTTCCCTTTTTTTCCCCAGTGCTGTATACACTTTGCATCTTTTCAATGACAAACACTGAGCAAAGTGCACCAATGAATTACTTTCTCTATGAATCTTTTTACGAAAGAAAAAATATCTATGTGCACACACAGCAGCTTGAGTCCAGCTAGTTAATCAGTTGCATTATTATTACCACCCACCTCATCCTGTTAAAAAGCCAGATTTTTCTACCATTTGTGCTGCTTTTAATCCATAGGAAGTCAATTTTCCACTCATATATTAGTTTATTTTATATTTTCAAATTGATTCTACTATACATTGATTTCCTGTTGTGTGTATTGTATCCTGAGCTAGGATTATACGTTTAGTAGAAGTGGATATTCCTGCCACATAAAGGTTGCTTCAGCTCTATAGGACCCTTATCTTGAAAAGGGAGAGTCCAATTTTATTGAAACAGCTAAAATCCCACTTAATTGAATTTTTTTTCCCCGAGATGTACAAGCTTAGAGACTTTTGGTTTCCAATTCAACTCCAGCTTCGCGGTGTTTAAATTTTCAAACCCATAAAGACCTTTTATGAAAAAGAACTTACAAATATTGTATTTCTGATATGGTGAATTACTGGAGAAGCTCAAGGTAAGAAGCAGTGAAATATCAATACTTTGTAGAACATCTTTTGATCATGCTGGCTTTTCATGGCCTGTTTAACACATTCCTATGGAAAAAGATGATGTTTGAACCTACATTTTACAATGCTGGAGCCCTGAAACGCTGCAGAGTAGAACTAGGGCTGTGCACTGGAACAGAAAGAAGCATACTACCTGACAACATTTGATGCAAGAAATTCAGGCAACAAGAAATCTTAGCTTTGGGGTGAAATTATTGGCCGATCTTGCAGCCACAAGGGGTTTTTTCAAAATCCAGAGAGTGTCAGCTCCAGGTACAACAGAAATCCTTCTTGATTAAATTACTGTTTAGATTGCCTCTAGCTTTAATCTTTAGCAATTATATCCTCTGACTGCCTGAGCTCAGCTGTGCACTGATACTTGGCCCATCACAGCCATGGCATGTTTTCCAGTGCAGAGGATGCTGTGCTTGTGCTTCAGACCCAAATTCTATCAGTAGGGCTCCAAACACATTTGCACCACTGACCAGATTTCTACCGGGCTTTGCTGACAGACCCCCATGCAACAGGCCTGCTGGCAGGATCAGACCCTTCACCGCAATTTCCTCTGCCCTGTGCCTGTCTGTGTGAGACACACCAACCATCCCGCAGACCAGCGATGAGTACAGCATGAGCAAAGCAGTGCTCAGGAACCGAAAGATACAAGACTAGAGTTTGCTGCAGCACTGCTGCCCACAGATGGTGTATGAGGCAGCTGCACAGGGGCTGTGCTCATACAGCAAAAAGCCTTTAAAGATAACTGAATAGGTTATATTCTGAAAACTGAGGCTGGCTGAAGGCAGGGGGACCTATGCACAAACAGAACTAAGCACCAAAAGTAATACTTGTCTTTGAATTAAATTATTTTCACAAATCCATGTTTTTGGTCGAACTATTTCAGTATTTAGAGTCATCCTATGACAGTGGAGAATTAGACCATAAACTTGTAGGTCCATGAAGCCCAGAGAACCAGGACCTAAACTGATTGAGATGCCACTAAACCTCAGGGCCAGACTTTCCTGGTGAGTTTCCCCTCATACAAAACCACACAAAGCTGAGCGAAGCCCTGAATTCAGCATCACTTTGAAAACTTGTTACACCGATGACTATGCACGATGCACAATAACAAAGGACATGGTCCAAGTGGCTCGGAGGAGGTTTGTGTTGTGATTTCTGGCCTTCAGTATTGAAGAGGCTGCTGTATAAAGCCCAGCATCTGGTAATTACATTAGAGAAGACTGATGTGAGGCCCAGAGGATGTATTTTGCTGCCTGCTGTACTTGCACATGTTGAGAGAAGATGCAGAGCATTTTCTTCTCTCCTCACAGAGGAGTAGCCAGGGGCTGGTTCCCTGAGGCGGGGAAATAACAGGCTGCTGCAGGTGGAGAGGGGATCCCTCTTTCCTGACAAGCAGATTAAAGGCAGTCGATGACCAGTTCCAACTACAAAAGAGAAAATTTGGTCAATGCTGCTGGGCAGCATCAGTGACTTGCTCTGAGGAGGAGTTGCTGGAAGGATTAATTACCCTCCTTTTCCTGGCAGCAGTGAGGGAAGGTTCAGCCCTGCCATTTCTTAGGCAGAGATGCATTTTTGCACCAAAAGAGCAGTGGCTCACAGATTTCCTTTTCTGGACAGCCTACGCCTGTTCGAAGGGAGTCAAAGGTGGGTTTTTTGGCTAGGGACAGCCAAAGCAACTTTGCCAAGGAAATGCAGAAGGAAGGCAGCAGAGGAAAGCACATTTGCATTCAGCACGCAGGTTCCATTCAGCTCTAGGTCTCCTGCATGCTGTATGCCCATGCCTGCTCCACTCCTTACCCCAGGCTCTTTGAGCTTCCACTAACACATAATTCAGACCCAGGCATTCTGGCCCTCAGCCTCTGCATGTAAAACATTTTCCTCTCTGTCACCCCATCTCTAACACCCAACTCCCCTTTTTTTTTTTTACATTATTAAAAGAGTCTGATCATAAGCCACAGGGTTGTGGTGTTGTAGCCTCCTAGACCTTTGCCCCTTCCCCTCCACCCAAAGCCCCATTGTGCCTTCTGGGTTCTGTTCATTTGCAGAAACTGAAACTGCAAGCTCTTTGGGGGCACAGACTGCAATTAGTGTGTGTGTGCAGCAACTAGCACCTCTTGAGCAGCATCACCTAATTAACACCAATAATGTGGAAGTGACTATTTTTGTTTTGCACATGCTTTATAAATGGTAGAGGAGGAATCCTTTCTCTCAACAGAAATTACTTCCTCTTTCCAGATGTACGTCTAGGCAGAGGTAGGTGATTTTTAGTCCATTTTGCACTTTCCCCACTGAAAAATATTCACAGCTTCCCCTCCACCCAAGCTGCTGTTTAAATAAATAAAAAAACCTCAACCCTAAATCTGCCCCAGATGTCTCTTTTTAAAATGTCAACATGCTCATTTTCAGAATCCTCTTCTGCATGGTTATCTCACTGCTCTTTACATTTGCTACCTTGTTAAGCCCCCACTGTGGTAAATAAAACATGAAGAGAAATAGAGAAAAATGTAAGGCTTTTATTTACTCTCATTTTTGGGATATATTTCTATAGATGAATGCTTCTCCCTTTAATGAAACCCTTGACTGCTCCAGTGGTGAATGTGATTTAAGTACAGTGGAGACAGCTATGATTCACAAACCCTGTTCTACGCCAGCACTGACCGTTATCTGATGCCTCTTCATGCACAGTTGCCCAAATGACAGTTTAATGGCTCACTGTAAAGGCTAGTTATTTTGTATCTCTATCCAGTGAAAATGGCTAATGGTGATAAGGAAAGGAAAAAACAAAGCAATTGTTCAGATCTTCAGACTCAACCGAGCTACTTAGCACGTGCTGAGAGCCTTCAATTAATTATTTCTTCAGTCCAGTGAAGCACTCCAAGATGATTTTAAAACTCACCGGCTGCACTAAGAGTCTATGTTAACAGGGTGCAAGGAACTGAAATTGCACGTAAGCAGGGCTAACAGGTTTATTTGGGATATGCTGGTCATACCTGTATTCACAGAAATAAACACTGAAAATAACCCAAGCTAGTTTAAGGGAAAATCAAATACAAAAATCCAACTGTTCCCTCCCCTTTACTTTGCAGAGAGGAAAGACAGAAAAACATGCTGAGGGGAAATGACAGAAAGTTATGTAACGTGTCTGTCTCAAGAGACAAAGAGATTACGGTCATAATTACACTTCTCACTTGTGATGGCATGTTGCACACTTACGTGCATCTCTCTGCGTGGTTCTGCCTTTTCAAAGAGAAAAAATACAAAACGGAGAATAAAGAGCAGAGAAAAAAATATCTCTGGGGACCCAATTCCAAACATTAGTCAAGTGCATTTCTGATTTGCAGTCTTCTTTATACAGCTATGTGCCATAGTGCAAGAAGGATCACAGAATCACAGAACATTGGACTAGATGATCTTTTGAGGTCCCATCCAATCTCTAATGGTTCTATGATTGGGGATTGGAAGGGACCTCGAAAGAGCATCTAGTCCTTTCCCTCTGCCACAGCAGGATCACCTAGACCAAGTCGCACAGGAACATACCCCGGCGGGTTTTAAATGTCTCTAGAGAAGGAGACTCCACAGCCCTCCTGCGCAGATCCAAACCCAAATAGTGCAGAGTTCCTTTAGAAGCTGCCATAAGGGAAGAAAATGCTGGCTTTAACCAATGGCAGAATTGGTACAAGCCACCCCTGAAAGTTTAGATACTAAGTCAAAGGTAAGAACAATTTGCTGACTTGTAGCAAAAGTACAACCGAGTCACAGGTTCTGGGTAACATTTGCATCGGGGGGTGCAATTTAAATGTCATGGAGAATGAAATAAGTATGAGGGCCTGATGGAAAAAATGATCTATTGAATCGTACATATATGAAAGTTTACAGTGAATAAATTTCAAAGATAATTTTTTTTGGCTGGCCTAAACAGTACCACCTGTTAAGATTTAAAACATTGACTGTCTGCCCAGTGATGTTAGGTCTTGGAGTTTAAGCATAACAAGAATGTCTCTGAATAATCAGTTCAGGTCAGTAATAAGACATCATTCATGGTGGCGTCATCGCGCAGCTTGAGGCTGTGCTAAGCCTGCCCTACCTTGCCTGAAAGATATATGCTTTGGAATAGCAAACCTGACAACTGTGTGATCACCCAAACTTCTGCAGGGCGGTTGGCCGTGCAGAATGAGCACTTTGTGCGCTCAGTTCTTTAGTATCGCTCAGTGGGGTTTGTAATGTTTTTGCATGGACTCCTCGTTTAACAGAAGATATTCTCCTGGGCAAACAATTTGAAACTGGCACTCTTGGCTTTGAAAAACGCCACCACCACAGCTGGCAATAAAGCTTTGCCCCAAACCAACTCATATCTACAGTCACATCACAAATAATTTATAACACACAGCTTTGGAAACCTCTTGAAATAAGCTAAAAATATCACCCTGTGCGTGTTAGCACTAGAGTCTTCGCACAGAGTAAACAGGAAAATGAGTATGCTGGAGAACAAGCAAGTCCTGGACAAAGACTAGTTCACCCCAGAACCCACCCACATCAGCACAGTCCTGAAACGCCTCATGAAACCTTCACGAAAATGGGTGTGCAGACTTTGCACGTCCCGTGCCTTTCAAATGATCCCTCTTTATGCATTTTGCATCATGGCAGACTACGATAAAAGTACCAAATTTAACAGGTGATGCACAGGAACGCTCCCTTTGGGCATAATCTCTACAATCAGTTGCCAATAACCATCTAAATCCTTAGTCACAAAAACAACTACTCTGTGCAGCTCAGTGTTAATTCAGTAGCCAGACTGGCATCAAGCTAGCATTGATGTGCCTTAGCTATGAAATGTCTTAGACCACAGACTGGTTTGGGTTGGAAGAGACCTCAGAGATTATCCAGTGCCAACCCCCTGCTGTGGACAGTGACACTTCTCACCAGACCAGGTTGCCCACAGCTCCATCCAACCTGGTCCTGAACACTTCCAGGAATGGAACAGCTATAATCTCACTGGGCAATCTGTTCCAGTGCCTCAGCACCCTCACAGGGAGGAATTTCCTCTTAAGATCTAACCTAAATATCCCTTCTTTTAGTTGGAACCCATCCCCCTTATCTTATTCATAAAGTCCCTTGTACAAAGTCCCTCTCCAGCTTTCCTGTAGCCCCTCCAGGTACTGGAAGCTGCTAGAAGGTCCCCCTGGAGCCTCCTCTTCTCCAGATTTGCTCCAAGTAGGAACATCCCCACTTGTCTCTCAGATGTGTAGGTGTTCAAACTATTTCACTTTAAGTTCCCTAGATCTGAAAATCAAGTCCCAGAACGAGTTTGACTTTCCAGTGCTCCTTGACATGGCACAAGGATGTGCGTTAGCTGTTAGGAGCAGAGGCACAACTAACCTGTAATTTCCAGCTCAAGCAGCCTTCAGTGGTACCTACCTTCCCTTTCACTGAGTTTAATTAAAACTTAGGGTAGTATGCACATGGCAATTCCCCCCCATCACTTGTGAAGCTGGAAGCTCATAACACTGGTCATTGCCTGTGCCCTACAAGACAGAAATGTGTATAACATCACTTCATGTGCAAAGGGGTGCAGGTGCCAGTTCCCAAAGTGTAATGTATCTGGCCATTTTATTCCCTATATCTTATCACTTGCTATCACTGTGTGTTCACACACAGAGCATGTTTCACTTCTTTGTCTTGATCCTCAATGTACAGATCTCTCTTATTCAAAGGTAGGATTTACCTTGTGCATTTCATGTTTGCAACAGCTATTTCCCCTTGTACAGTCCTGTCCTCTGCAATGAATACGTGGCGTTAATTAGCAGCAATTGCAGCTCTTGAATTCATGGGATAATTGATAATAGCAGAAAATCTCCATCATTATGTTTTAAAGATTCAGTTAATTAGCCCTGTGTCTGGGAGATCAGGCATTAACCATTTGCCTTAGGACTCCTTCTTCAGGCTTTTTCGGAAACCTCTGTTATTTAGCTTTTAGGGGTGATTAGGACAGAGGAAGGCAAGGGAGGAAGGCTGTGTGAGATGTTGTCACAAGGGAATACCGAGTCCTTTGTCCTGTCACGAACTATCCTAACAAAACGTTCAAACAGGGTTTAATCACTGCAGTGGTCTGCTCACATTGCTCTTAGGATTAGATACCCCCATAAATCATGCATAGCTTGGAGACTAATGTCTTAAAGTCGTTCACAGCTGATTCTCCACTGCACATAGACTGAGAACTCTTACTGCTTTCCATGAGCTTTTAAGTTCAGCCACTTTCATTCCTGAAAACCTAGCAAACCACAGAAAACCACTCAGGAGTGCTTGCCTCACAAGCTCTGTGCTGGCTGAAAAATGTTAGCAGCTAAAAGCAGAATAATTTTGATCTTATTGCTCATATTTTTTTGCATACTAGTAGGAAGGAAAGAAATTATCATCATGATTTTATGATACAAGGAATCAAAATATATTTTGCTTCAGATTTTTTTTTCAATAGATACTCTGCCTAAAGATAGGTTTAATCATTTTTTTAAAACAAGTAAAACTACTTCAAGTATACTGATACCCAGTGATCTTTTGAGCTTCTAATGGTACAGTTACCAGTCACGAAATTTCCATCATCACACTAATGTGCTTCAGGCATGGCCTGGGGAATAAGTTTAAGGAAATGAGAGGGTACTTCGTAGCTTTGTTTCTTCTGTGATAGTCACAGAGGTTGTTTGAGGTGGAATATATGATGTGAACCACAACTCACGGAATTGTCTTGATATTATTAAACCTCTTTCCAGATTCCAAATCAAACAACCGTGATACAACACAAGGAGCAGAACAGGAATTCCTCATGACTCCACTTGTGCTGGCCCTTTCAAAGCTAGATGCTCAGTGCTGTGTTCTGGGGACATCTGATTTACCAGCCACAGAAAACTGTTAATGACCCAGCACACCCAGAAGTCAATTGTAAAAAAATCAGTGTAAACTGTGGGCATTTGGCAAAAACTGCAAATAATTTCACAGGGGTCACAGAATTCAGCCTGCTCCCACTATTGCCTTTCAGAATACATTGCTGCATACAGATTCCTTTTCCTCTTCAGGAATTTATTAGTCAATAAAAACATGACAAAAATGAACAAAATCATTAAAAGCAAAACCTGACTGTTCTGAGTATACAGCTCTGTTACCAAAAAAAAGTAAAGAAGAGGAAAAAAACCAAATTACATCGTCTGAAGGACACAGGTCAATGTAGAAATAGTAGTGCCATTTAATCTAGAAGGATTACTTTCCTGCTGAAGTCACGGATGATTTTTCTACACACAAGACATTATGTCACAGTAATAATAAGGCATTATGTCTTAGCAAAATGATTAATTGTTTTCACAGAATCACAGAACATTAGGGATCATCTAGTCCAATCCCCCTGACACAACAGGATCACCTAGACCAAGTCACATAGGAACATTTCCAGGTGGGTTCTAAATGTCTCCAGAGAAAGAGACTCCACAACCTCCTTGAGCAGCCCATTCCAGTGCTTTGTCACCCTCACTATGAAGAAGTTCCTTCTCATATTGATGTGGAACCTCCTATGTCCCAGCTTACACCCATTGCCCCTCGTCCTATCACTAGATGCCATTGAGAAAAGCCTGGCTCCATCTTCCTGACACCCACCCTTCACGTATTTATAAACATTAATGAGGTCACCCCTCAGTCTCCTCCAAGCTAAAGAGACCCACTTCCATCAGCCATTCCTCATAAGGGAGATGTTCCACTCCCTTTATCATCTTCGTGGCTCTGTGCTGGACTCTCTCAAGCATTTCTGTGTCCTTCTTGAACTGAGTGGACCAAAACTAGACACAATTCTCCAGATGTGGTCTCACCAGGGCAGAGTAGAGGGGGAGGAGAACCTCTCTTGATCTGCTAACCACCCTCCTGATCCACCCCAGGATGCCGTTGGCTTTCTTGGCCACAAGGGCACATTGCTGGCTCATGGTCATCTTGAATATTGTTGTGGCATATGCTTTTCATATTATGGAAATAAAACCATTTTCCACCTCTCCCAGACCATGGCATTCCCTAGTAGAGGCTTTCAGCACTGATCATTCCTTCAGGAAATTGTATGCAAAACTAGTGCAGTCAAAAGAGTTTCTTCCAGCAACCCTAACTGACAAAGTTGGATTTGCAGCTGGAAATGTAGTAGTTATATGCACAAAGTGGCTAAGCATTAAAAACTATTAGATAAACCAGGTACAAGATTGTCTCAGCACATGAATCTGACCAAAATATGTTTAAGTCTGGAGTTATATGTGCAATCAGAAAAATAAAAGTGTACCCAAACTGTATCAATTACAGGACCATTTGCAGAACTAGAGCAATATAGTCTGACTGAAGGGCTGACCTACATACCACATATATGAAACAAATCCTAAATGGAATTTAAATAATTTTTTCAACTAGTATCATTTATTTTCCTGTTGGGCTGAAGAGTTCACGAGCCTTCCCTCATTTACAGCATCCTGAGACTTGTTTAGCACCAGTGACGACTTCTTGATTTATGATAGTTTAATGTGTGGCTGTGGTTTAACTGCAGCTGGCAACACACAGCTGCTTGCTCACTCCTCCCAGTGGGATGGGAGAGAGAATCAGAAGAGTAAAAGTGAGTAAAACTTGTGGATTGAGAGGAAAACAGTTTAATAAATAAAGCAAAAGCTTCTCATTCATTGCTTCTCCTCAGCAAGCAGTCATTCAGCCACCTCCGGGAAAGCTGGGCTCCAACACAATTCCTTGGGAAGACAAAAGCCATCACTCTGAATTCCCTTCTCTTCCTTCTTCTTTCCCTAGCTTTATATGCTGAGCATGACATCAGCTGGTCTGGAATATGCCTTTGGTCAGTTGGGATCTGATCTCTCAGCTGTGCACCCTCCCAGCTTCTTGTGCACCCCCATCTTTCTTGCTGGTGGAGCAGACTGGGGAGCAGAAAAGCCCTTGGCTCTGTGTGACCACTGCTTAGCAGTAACTAAACACCCTGTGTAATCAACACAGTTCCCAGCACAAATCCAAATCACGGTCCATACCATCTACTATGGAAAAACTTAACTATACCCCAGCCAAAACCAGCACATACAAAAAATGATTAATTAGCTGTGTTAAAATACTGGTGGAACCTGTATGCATTATAGTAACTGCAAACACACAGGATGGGATAATTTCATCTGTAGAAGCCTAATACACAGAATCAAGCCCCACTTCTTTCAGAAAATATTGTTAAGCAAGCACAACTGCTGGCTTCATCCCTTATGGACATGGTGTGATATGCACAAAGAAATGGACCGTATACATTATGCTGCCAGCCCACAGAAAAACATTTGTTCTATGTCCTTTATACCATAATTTTCCATTTTCACAGAAGCAACTCTGATGCGCTGCCTGTAGGAACAAGTGCAGCCTCACTGGCTTGAGGTAGACACAGACCCTGATCTCCAGAGATGGGCAGTTTTGAGCAGTTGAAAGTGAAAGGGTTTACTAGTGACAAAAATTAACAAACACTCATTTCTTCTTTTCCTTCCCTCTCCCAAAATCAACTTAAAAGTTGAAGTCCATTTTCCATCCAATAACAAAAGATTAGTAGCGTGCCCTCCTGCTCGTATTATGAATGGCATGTCACACATTGCAAGGCTACACCTGCAAGTCAAAGAATCTACTCCAGGTTCTGCAATGTCAGGACACTTACCAGTCTACAAAATGCAAGGGAAAGATTTAGGGTTTATTATAAAAATGGAAGAAAAAAAAAAGGATACTGAATGAATAGATATTTTGCAGACTTGTCTGAAGGTTTATGAGGATGACGGTAAGAGCAAAACATGGTTATTGGGAACATGCAGGGCACTTGGCATTCACAAATCTGGGCTTATATTGTGAACATCAGTGAATTACACTCCCCATTCTGCACAAAGCTTTGGTCTTGGGATTTCTAATGAAAGTTCATGCCAAGATCATATAACCCCTTACGGAGCACTGAGAATATAAGGCTGTGCCCACTGATGGAGAAGATGGCATCTGAAGAGACAAAGAACAAGGAATGTGATTTTGATTATATTTTCTATAGTTGACTCCATGGCCTTGCCTGAAGAGTGAAGCAGCTTAAAGACAGGGTTCTTACCACCTTTCAGATTTTTTTTTTCATCTTCAGTGCAGCAGTTTAAATTGGGGAATAAGAGCCATGATTGTTTTCTGGAAACAGCCTGAAAGTTCAACCAAAATTTTATATTTTGGCATGATCTAGTCCTGGTTATTCTTACTGGTTGTTTAGTCTCCAACATTGCTCTTTAGTTCTGAGATCAATGTGCTGGGTCCACCACTCACTGCAATCACGTGTATGCAAACAAGATGTAAGTTCATACACAGTAGGGAAAGCAACAGTCATATAATCTCCTCCCAGGAGCCACTTCAGACCCAGTTCCTCCAGTTATCTTCAATGGAAGCATTTTCTATTATAGTTGTAAATATCATAGGATCATAGAATCATTAGGGATTGGAAAGATCACCCAGTACAATCCCCCAGCCAGAGTAGGATCATCTAGACCAAGACGCACAGGGTTTTAAATATCCAGGCAGGTTTTAAAGGTCTCCAGAGAAGGAGACCCCACAGCCCCGCCCTGGGCAACCCGTTCCAGTGCTCCGTCAGACAAGCACTGTCTAGCATCAAGAACAAAATTCACACCAGAAACACTAATTTTCTTCTCCAGACTCCTGCCAGCCAAGCAGGAAATTATTCTGAAAATAAAAAGGAAAAAGACAAGGTGTGGGGTTCTGATTTTGGAAATGAAAGTCCACCAGAAATTCCCAGAAGCTCTACCAAGCTCTCCCCGTTCACAGTTGCTTGTTCTCCAGATACTGTCGTTGTGGCTAAGACTGTTAAAACTTATGCAAATTAATAACTGAGTAGACCTTAACCTTACCTGAATGCTCCACAAACCATGACAGCTTGCGGCTGCAGTGTCTTCCTGGGAGGTTCTCAAGCTTTTAAAGCACAGATCTGGCAGCTGATACCAAACACTTTTTCCAACATTGCAACTACTTGAGGATTTCAGATTCAAGCTCCACCACAAGGCTGTCTTGCTCTTAATTAGCACAAAAGACAGAACACACAAGGCTAGCGCTGAAGGAGGATAAATAGTCCTTCCTACCGTACGCGCTTTGAGCGACCCTGCCTGAAGAAACAAGCAATGAACAACAAACATGGTGCTATTCTCTTGAAAGAACTCTGGATTCTTTAGAGTACCCTTTAGCGCTCTCCACGACGCTCACTTTATCTGTGTGAGCAGGTAGAATACATACACTCCACCAGGCAATTCACACAGATATTTTAATAGCAGGATGTAATTCCTCAACGCCAGAAAAATGAAAGTGAAAGGTCTATGAATTATTACAAACCCGCTCAATCTCTGACCAGGCAGCAGTGCCCTGAACTGTAAAGGCTTTTTTCTTGTGTTTAAGTTACCATGGAAGATGAAATAGTCACACAGATGCACTGGCCAGTAGAAACTGGTACTGCTAGCTGTGCATCTTCTACGAATGTTTTTTTTTCTGGTTTATAACCTATCACCACTTCATAAAAGGAACACCATCACCCTCCCCAACTCCCACATCTAGAAATGGTTTGGGTTTTTTCTGATTTTAAGGACAAACTTTCTCAGTTGAAGTTTTCTCTTTCCAAAATAACATTCGTGACGAAGTTATTTTGTGAGGATGCATCAGATTATGCCCTGTGCTGCTGTGTGAAAATGAAACTCATTTCTGTTACAGTGGAGTTGTTTCTGCTACATGAGTATCTCCCAGTATATCTTGGCTCTAGACCATATTGTTTTCAGCCTGTTACATTGCTCGGTTTCCACAGGATTACTGTAAGGCTTAGCATGTGAACAAAACGTTGACTGAAACTCTCCTCTAAAGCAAAGTCCATTTTCTGATCTCTGATGCACCAAAGTTTCTTCTTAACAGGCCACAGTTTGTAAGTGACCAGAGGATGTTGCGTGTGAGTATCAAGGAAGAAAGTGTTGAGACAAACAAAGAAGGATTCTCTAGAGGGGAAAACACCAGATTGTCCATCCTGTGCAAACAGACGTGCAAAGGAACATGTGAGCTTTCAACAGCCCTCCACAGAATTACAGAATGGTTGAGTTTGGGAGGGGCTTCTGGAGGTGACCCTCTTCAACAACATCTCCCACCCAAGCAGGGCCAAGCAGCTGAAGGAGGATCACCAACTCAAGCAGAATCACCTAGATCATGTTTCCCAGGACCATGTTCTCGTGGCTTTTGATTGCATATAAGGCTGGACATGTGCTTCTCCTGAGCTGTCCTTCTTTTCACCTGCTGTTAGACACGTGCTCAGGATCTAGTTACCAGGAGCTACCCACCATCTAGTAAAACAACTGGCTGCACCATTTTATTTATGTTGAAAGAGTATGAAAGTTTGGTTCCACTAATTCTCAACCATCGAGAAAGTCCTTACAGATCTCTGGTTGCTCCACCACCAGGCTGCACAGCCAGAACATGCTAAATAGCTGTGAGATAGTTTCCAGGTCCTCAGGACTGAAAAGCTGCAGCTGGATCCAAAATGTCTCAAAAATACCACATAACTCACGGACAGCATCTGCTGTCCTTCCAGTGTGACATGGTTGTTCCTCACCCCAAGGAACCTCATTAAAATGGCAAAACTAGATTTGATGTCTTCCTACTGAAAATCAGGGAAGCAAGGAAGTTTTAAATCTTGTGCAAAATAACTCAAACCATCAGAAGCATCAGAGTTTGCCATATCTACCAAGCTGTAAGGAGAACCTAGGGGAAGCGTACTTCTCAAGGCACCCCTTCCATTGTCCGACTTCACAGAGAGAAATGTGCATGACAGTTTCTCCTTGTTTGATTAAAACATTTGCATTATAACTTGTTTGGGGTTAAAAAAGTATTAGGAACTTAATATTTCACATTGGTTTTGGTCTGTGAATTTTTGAATCATCTAGAGAATATGAGCTCTTTGATGAAAAGTACTATTTTGTGTTATGAACCAGAAAATAATGGCCTATCAGACTATAGAAAGTGGTCTAAAGCATCTATCTTTAATCTTCTTCTGTAAATGTTCTAGACACTGTAATTTCCAATAACAATAATGGAATAAATACCTCATTAACCCCTTTAAAGCTTCCAACACCATGACAATATCTAAATGAACTGTCAGTGGAACAGGCATTGTTCAGTAAGACAGCAGACCAGAAAGTTAATATTGAGCTGTATTCTCATCCTCAACAACCTGATGGCTTATATATTGTCACAAATATCAGAAGGAAAAATTCCATGTCTTCTAATTTCGTAAATCATCTCACATATCAAATCAGCTTTGAAACGAGATAAAGCACCACTTACTAAATTTTGCAAGGGAGTGTTTGCTTAGAATTTCACTTACAGAAGAGCTACTGATTGAACCTTGTATTTACACACTTCTGATCCATAAACCTATTGATATTACACTGTTTTTATAATAAATTAGTATCCTGACAGAATAATACCCATTGCTGGGCTGAATGTCATAGATATTTATTGAATAGGAAGTAAAAGTGTAATACCTAGTATGAGCAGAATATTCGTATAACAATAAAAAGTATAGATTTGGCTTCAGGGAACAATTCACAGTACCTGAATGCATCAGAAAGGAAAATAGAGAACTTGTGCAGAAAAATATGATGATTTTTAATTATTAAGTATAGGCTCATGATGAAAGTGTCCAGATGAAAATCAAAGCCCGTGGGAATAAAATTTAGGACTATATTATACAGGACACTGGACATTCTATTGACTTGAACACCATGGTAATAGACACTGAGGTAAATGCACCGCAAAAGAGAAATAGAGAACAGGGAAAATAAAGCAAAAGGAAAGAGTTCTGCTTTGCATGCATGTGGGGAGAATGTAATGCACCACTCAGGTCTGAGAGAAACATTTTACCCTGTAAAAGCATGATGGAGAGATTTCCTTGAAGTAAGTATCAAATAATTCTAAATACAATTTCCAAACTACCTAAAAGAGGGAAGTAGCCAATACTCAATAAAATGTCTGCATTTAAAACATCGGGAGCTCTACAAGACTTTGCAAAGTCTGTCTTAAATGAATTCAAATTAGCTTTTTAAAGAGAAGCTACTGATACTTTACAATGTCATTCAAGCTATGGCACACTGAATTAGGTGTCCATCTGAAGTCAAAAAGCTTAAAACATATGGGTATCTAACTTGAAATGTCTTAATAGAGGGTGTATTTTAGGAGAACATAAGCCTGGGCTGAAATACAGAATCCTAAATGCATCTGAAAATTAGCCAGGAAAAAAGATCGATACCTCGAAATAAGAATTCTGATGTGAAAACTTAGACCTCACAGAAACAAAGAGGACAGTGAAACACTGCAATAAAATTGTAAGGACTAATTGTAGCTAATCCTCCTGAGACCAAGAGCTCACCTGAACCCAGAGCTGTTAGCATGAGCCCTTTCCATGCAGATTCAGAAAGAAGTTTATTTTGTTTAATTCTGGAAGTAAAACCAACCTCTCAGGGTCTCTACTGATGCCATACTTTGGAAGGATCCGTGGCTGTGTGTTACCAATGGCAACACCATGAAAAGTAGACCTGGAATCACACCTCTCCACCTCCTGCACCTTGGACAAGACAGCACGATATGCATTTAGCTCATATTTCATAACACTTGAGTGTGAGAATCACTAACTCCCAGTGCTTCACCACAACCACCAAAGAATTTGATCACTAGTCTGGACTTTCTTATGTTTAGATAGAGGCACAACAGAGCACAGAGTTGTATTTCATGGTCTCTCCCCTTGTTTCCAAATACAATATTTTCCTGGTGTTCACCACACTCTGATGCAACTTCGTTGATTTTGGGGAAACAAGCAAGATGTTTGGACCATCGAAATCAGCTTATGCCAACAGATTTTAACTTTAAATTATATTTCTGAAATCATGTCTTTTTAGGACCATTGTACATGCTACTGACTTCACTATATCAAGTTCTGACACACTCTCTTCAGTTAGCAGCAAAACAGAAATCCCAAAGGATGAGTTATTATAAACTTCAGAATCTATAATGTTATCCCCCAAAAACCCCCAGCACTACCTCTCCTTTGAGGCTTTGATCTTATCCAGCAAGTAAATCTTTCTTTGCCACACTTTTATATTTAACCTCTTAGAGACTGTGGAGCAAGTGTTACGCTGCCTGTGTATGAGAAATGGGATTGTTATCAGTGGATTAATTAAAAACATCTTATGATGAGATTCTTTCTATCCAGAGCTGTTTGCTTTCTGCTAGATATTTACTGTTGAACACTTGGAAATTGCTTTGAGAAGCTGCACCCTGCAGTTATGCAGGAAGTGAGTTGAAAAGGATGGCAGCAAGGTCTATGCTTTTATCTCAATTTCAGTGGCCAGGTACTGATGTTCAATCTACTGAGGTGGTGAGGGCATAATGGAGATGACGGAATGAGAATGGCTTTGATTTTTCTATTCTGCTGCTTCTAAAGTTACTCTTCTTTGTGTGCTGCTTCTTATTGTGGTAGGGGAAGAGACTGAGTTCTGACTAACAAGCCCCTTTTACCATATCCAGAATTCTTAGTGTTGGAAGGGACATCAAGAGATCATCAGGTCCCTCCTTTCCACTTAAGCAGGATTCCTTAGAGCTCATTACACAAGCCTGCATCCAGGTGAGTGTTGAATACCTCCAAAGAAGAAGAGGCCACAACCTCTCTGGGCAGTCTGTTCCAGTGCTTTGTCACTTGCAGAGCAAAGTTTTTCCTCATATCTAAATGAAGCTTTGCGTGTTCCAACTTGTACCCATTGCCCTTTGTCTTATCACTTGGTACTACTGAAAACAACCTGGCACCATCCTCCTTACAGCCACCCTTCAAATATTTATAGATATGGGTAAAGTGTCCTCTCAGACTTCTCTTCTGTAGGCTAAATAATTCCAGCCCTCTCAACCTTTCCTCATAAGAGAGATGCTCCAGGCCTCCAGCCATCTTCACTACCCTTTGCTGGACTGCCTTCAGTATTTCCCTGTCTCTCTTGAACTGGGACACAGTACTCCAGATTTGGCCTCACCAAGGAAGAAAAGACGGTGGAGGAAGACCTGTCTTGACCTACTGGCCACATTCTTCTTAATGCACATTTAACGCGCTATGCTTCCCAAACCAAGACGTCTGTCACTGAGTTCTTTTTATTTCCTTTGAACAGGAATTTCTGAACTCATCAGCCCTCCTGGCCACGTGGGGACTCATTAGTACGAAGACCCATTTGCACCCTTGCTACAGCGAATGCCACCTGCAGACATGTCTGCTGGCCGCACTGCCAGCACTACAGTGAATAAAGGATGGGTGGAGATGCAGCAGCACAGACAACCGTGTTGCAAAGCTGGTGTTTCTAGAGCTTCAGGGTTCTGTCTCTTTTCCTTCCTCCTGTTCATCACCTTGCCTTTCATCTTCATTTGTGTCACAGGGGAAGCTTTTTTCTGTTGGGAACTAGTTGATTTTGCTAGGTGTCAGCACACAGCAAAAACTCAAAGCCCATGCTGTAATTCTCTGGCAGTAAACCCTTCTGATTCCCTTTAAATGTCCTGTCTTTTCCAGCACCCAGGCACTGGGGTCTTAGTCAGGGACACAGGCAGTATTTAGTAGCACAAGTTCAGTAGAACCAGCTTGCTTGGCTGCTTGACCACAAATCCCTGGCTAGGCCTGTTCCCTCTTCCATAAGGCTGCATTGAGACTCAGAGGAATCATGTCTACCCGAGGACTGTCCTGATCCTGCAAACAGAAACTAAACTACGACCCTACGCTAACAGAGCCCTCTGTGACCCATACCCTGGCGTAAGGTGTGGGTCTGGACCACAGGATCTGTTTTCATAGTTTGAACAAAGCTCTGCCGTGTTAGGTGAGGCAGGATGGTTTCCAGACTACATTATTTCTATCAGATATATTTTTTTCTTCAAATTCTGTGACCTGGTCAATAAGCAATTAGTATTTTATGACAAAGTGCAAGTGGCAGCATTAATAGCAGTTTGTAGCTACATGCACACATGAGAGCGAGAATAATTTTTATGACTCCGGTAGAAGTGTGTGTAACAAACAGAAGTCAATTTTTATGACCATAATGACTGCTTGCTCTCTATGCCTGTAGAAAATAGCTTTACGCAAATCAGTTAATTAGTACTCAAGTGCACTTGCTCACAGACTGTTCAGCTGTCCCATCCAATACTTGGAAAAACCTTTCCAAAGAGAAGTCTAGTACATTTGAAAAAAAATGAAATAGTAGCCACTCAAGATATAAAACATAAAATCCTAGTCTAGTGTGCACCTTAAAATAGTGCTTTACAATTTTGCAAGTCATTGGTTCTAAAATTTATACCACCAGACATCTTTGAAAGAGACTTTTAAACTTGCAGATGATAAAAATGCGTTCGGCTATTGTAGTGATGCCAGCTACTTCCACTGAAAATTTCAAACCCTCTGGTTTTTGTTATTAACATTTATATTACCCACATCTCGCCCTTTCAGAGCTGCGTTCAAAACAAACGAGCTAACACTCCTTAGAGCAATGTTATCATATTCTGCTCTTTATTATTTCTCTGGCTAAATGTTTTCTTTCCCAAGACTCTCAAACTGATTTAATACCCTTCCTACTTAGCCTCTACCTTATGCACAGAAGTACAAGCCTTTTGCATCAATTTAGAGCCAAAGTGATGAATGGAATTTAATGATCTTTTTTGTACAGTTCTGTACAACACTAAACAATGGCCAATGCATTCATTCATGATCAGTTTTTTGTCTTGTTTTTAATTAGCTTCCTATCTGGAGGGGTGGTGTGAAAAATTGCACCCTGGCCCTTACTACATCTTTCTTTTATAAAATGTATGTACAACAAATAAAAAGCACATTTTAACCTACCTGCTACCTATTACGTTAAATGTCATCACTACTAAAGACTGGCAGCTCAGCTAACAAACGCCCTCATTATTTTATTCCAGCTCTACTTTCCGTATAGTCAATCAAATCACGCTTGATTTATGTCAGATGCTAACAAAATACAGTATAAATAGAGCCATTGAGTACAATTCAGTGATTCTGTGTTTATTCAGCTCTAAGCTATGAAGCTAAAGTGGATACCATTTATAATCAAGACATGCATTCTTCATGGCCATAAGAGTCAGCAGGCCATAGCTAGAGCACTTTTAAGGCTCAGAGACTATAAGGGGTTCCTATGAGTGGACACATTTTTTTTTAAGTGCACAAATTAATAACTTACTCAAAGATAGAAAACTACCATGACTATATATCATTTTTTTCTTTTTGATTGGGAAACTTGTTTGATGGATCTAAAATAACCTAATCTGCACTGTAGTCCTCATTATTAATGGTTAGTGATTTTAGTACTTTCCAAAGGTGACTTTCTACAAGGAATGGCTTTTAGGAGTGTGTCTATACTGCACTTTCAGTCACACAGGTTATTGTGAGGGTTTTTGTGCTTTGTCTTGACAATTGTGTGCATCCCGGCTATTGACCTGGGGAAGCCTAGTTTGCTTGTGGAAAATTACAGAAACCCAATGGTGTTCACTGAGTGATGGGAGAGCCATGAGCAATATTTGCTGCATGTCAGCTGGAAGCCCTTCTCGGAGAGTTCAGCACACCAATTCCTCTCCTCACTGCTCCCTACTTTCAACAATTGTTCCTACTCAGCAGCTATAAACTGATATATATTACACAGGCAGGATGGAGGCAGACAAGGCTGCAGTCCTCAACACAACCCCAGATTTCCTAGAGAGGGGGAAACTTTAAATCCAGATTTTCAGTTTTCCTAGAAAGGGAGAAGCTTTAAATGCAGATTTTCACTTTTATGATGAATGTCCCGAATACTTTGCAAAGGGCAGCTATGCAGTGGTGAAAGGATAAGAAAATTACTGTTAGATAGCCTCCTTAAGTGTGCCCTAGGTTTACCCAGAAATGTAGTTTATTAGGGAAAAGGGAGTAGGAGAAACTTTGTGATAAACCTTTTTAAAATGAATTCTGGTAAAAATGCTGATGTCACACACAGAAGGGACCAAGCTCACAACTCTTCTGCATTCAATAAGGTTTTCTCAGATTTATCTAATGACAGCTGATGACAGCAGATGCTGCTTCTGGTTCTCACCACTGTTTCAGATCCTGAGAGCATCCAAATCCCATGCTGACTGGACTGAGGTGCTTCCCATGCATTCCTGACAGCATGAGGGTGTTTTGAGATGGGCAGAACTGGGTAGGTTTGCTGGCTGATCAGCAAACTGCATGGGCCAGAGAGCAAACTGTTTTTCCCACACTTTTTGCAGGGAAGCATTTGGGAGAACATTATTAGTTTATTGGCTCTTTCCGCTTTCATTCGTATTTCCCTCCATTGCTCAGGGCCACAGCCACCAATGCTGCATGACCTGAAGCACATCTGGTGTTTTGAAATGGCACTGTGTATGCCCAACGTCATTATGGAAAGTGTCTTTTAAACACACATTACCTGACTTGACATCAAAATGGACAATCTTCCCAGAAATCTGCTAAATGAGCTGTAATAACATTAGGGTTTCCATTGGGACACTGAAAAAGCCCAACAACTTCACAATCAACAACTTAACACTCTCACCCAGTGAAAAAAAGGAACTAAGAACAATTTGTCAAAGCATTGTAGTGAGAGAGGAGGTTTGGGAGAACAGGTTCTCTCCCTTATGCTTCACTGGTAGTGTGAAAAACTTCAGCTCTACACCACACCAGAGATTAGTGTTTCCTGAAAAAAGTCAAACCTGCGATGTGTTGGCAGAATGAAATCAAAAAGGAAAAGAAATAGTTGACTACACAGATTCCAGCCTGTGGCAGCAATCCATACGGGACACAAACACTACAGACCATCAACCAAGAAAGGGAGGGGTGGACTCTGGAGCAAAAACGATGAGTCCTTCCACTCAGGAACCACTTGTAATGAGCAGCCATCAGTGATGTGTTAGAGATTACAATTATGAGGAGAAAGACGGAGCATTTATTTTTGTTTCTTCATTTCAGGCAGTGGGCTGACCAGTTAAAATAATGGCAACACACCATTGAAACAATCCCAGGTCTCTGTCAGACAAATCATGGCTCAACGTATTTTCTCTCTGTTACATCAGAAAGTATGAACTTGCAACCTTGGTCTCAGCTCGTTAGTGGCACACTGACAGGGCAAGAATAATTCACAGGTTGAGCTAATCAAAGGTGAAAAGGGAGAATCAGTAAATGTCGTATCCTTTTGCCACTTTCATCAATCCGACTAACTGAATTTGAGCTAAAGCTTGGCAAATTTTCTGCAAAGGGAAATTAATATGTAACACATCTGAGTCCTGGTGCTGGCTAACAAAATTGGAAAGCCGGCGTTATATCAGGGGGCGATTATTGAGGGAGAGAATGGCCAAACCTGAGCTAATCAGAAAGAAGCTCCTGCACATCTCTCCTCTCTGATAGCGCTGTGACCCTTCCAGCCCTGCACCTGAGTAGAAATCCCACTACTTTTCAATTTTTCCCCATCAGGAATATATTCTATTGCCCATTTCTGTTGCCCACACATGACTGAATCAATTCAATTACCTTGGAAAAGTTGATACATATTCAGGCCATGAAGACGCTCAGGATAGAAAGAGAGGAAAAGAGACAAAGAAATCTGTATTTACCCAATAATAAGTTTCATTTGGAGAAGGTTTGAAAACAATTCTCCCTCGCATTTGTCCCTGTCAGATCACATTATTCACAAATGAAGTTTACAAAATATCAATTCAATTTCAATAAGGGAGCCTGAATCCCAACACACGAGGGCTGAATTTACGAAATCATAACACTTGAGGGGACCCTGGTGGCTTCCAAATATTTTCCAGTCAGAGGTAATCAAAAGCAGACCGCTGAATACTAATACATTCAATTTCACCCCTTTTGTTCGCATCTGTTCCCTTATAATACTATTTTCTACACTTCCAAATCACTGATGATGGCAGTTTGCAGAAAAAAAACTGCGTGAGGGGAATCGTATAGCTCAAACATTTTTGTAAAAACACTCTCAACTATGTCCAATTAACCAATTTACTGATGAGCAAACCAGTGAGCTGTATCGTGGAAAAGAAAAATATCATGGTGTTTCCCCAGTGCCACCCCAGACCACTTTCTAACCATACAATTAGTACAGAGTACAACCCAGAACAAGCTGCTGGCATTAAAATTTGCTAATGAGAAAATAAATGTGGTGTCCTCAGCTACTGTCCCAGTAAGAAGAAATAGAAGACCAGCAAAGCATCAGGTCCCAGAAAGTACCCAACGCTGTCAGGTCCTGGTCTCGTACACTCAGTTAAAGCCTCGTGTTTTCTTGAACTGGCACTGGATCGGGCTCTTACTGATAACACAACACAGGTTTTTCAGACCAAATTACATTTTCATCGTTTCTGCTGGATCCAAGTTTTCTCTAGAGGTTTTGTGGAACAGCCTGTACCGTGCTTCCTTAAGCTAAGTATGTCAGTCACCCAAAACTGTTTCACTGACACGGGAAAACACAGTTCTTCATGATGTCTCCGTACTACTGAGAAATGCTGATCTAACATATGACTTCAAATATTAATAAGTCAGCAAGTCCTAGTGAAAATGTGAAGCATACCACTCCATCCTTCACTGACAGTTGCTCAGCCTGCCGTGGAAAATAAGCAATTTTCTAATGAACTGAATAGAATGCCAGGAGAGAAATTATTTCTAGATCTTCTAATCTCTCCTGTATTTTTCTGGCAATTAAGTGTCATCCAGATAGCCTGTAACTAATCCAAAACAAACAACATTTGATTCTTTTTCTCTTTCTCTCAAAACCAAGAATGTAGACAACACGCAGGAATCCAGACAAGAGTCCAAAATGTGATGCAAGTCTAATTTGATCTGTCCTGTGGCCAGATCTCCTGGCCATTATGTCTGCAACAAAATTTCTCTCCCAAAGTGACTCTGGCCAAATACTCAACGTAATTGTCTATGCCACTGAGAACTGGACCATCTGCTTTCTGTCATGTCTCCCCAACAATCAGTCTCAGATTCTTTAGAAGAAGAAGCTAAGTTGTGCATCAAGAGTAAATATATCAGTGAGGTCATGGCTGAATGTGAAGCTGATAAATGGGTATAAATGGGTACATTCTCACTGGGGAACTGCATGATCTAATCCAGAGTCCATCAGGACAACAATCAGAAGTAACCACTGTAATTGCATGACCTAAATGACTGCTTCTGCCAAAGGATTAAAAGCCAGATGTAAGCAAGTGTGTAACTTCAAGATGCGCTGATCCTACACTGTTGCATTTAATTCTTCTCAGCCAGGACATTCACAGAATCATAAAATGGTTTAGGTTGGAAGGGACCTTAATGATCTTCTAGTTCCAACTCCCCTGCCACGGGCAGGGACATCTCTCATTAGACCAGGTTGCACAGAGTCCCATCCAACCTGGCCTTGAACACTTCCACGGAGGGAACATCCACAACTTCTCAGGGTAACCTGTTCTAGTGAAGGCTGGAAGGATGCTATAAGAAGCAGAGTCTTCTCTTCTCCAGACTGAACAAACCCAACTCCCTCAGCCTACCTTCATAGGAGGGCTTCTTCAGCCCTCAATTCCAGAACTGGTTGCAGTATTCTAGGTAGTGTCTCATGAGAGAATTGCATACAGAATTTCTCAAACCTCTGTTCCCAGATATCAGACTTCACCAAGCCAGGATCAGCAAGGGTGAATAGTCCCTGCTATCAACAGTTCTTTAATGTGTTCCTCTGGGACAGAAGTAAGCATGAAGTCAATAGTGCTTGAAGAAAAAGTCATCACAGAATCACAGAATAATCATGGTTGGAAAGGACCTCCCTGATCATCAAGTCCAACCATAACCTACAACAACAAAAAACCTAAATACCTGATTGATTAAGACAAAATAACCCCCTCCATGCCTGCCTTTACAGCATGTCCTGAAACACCACGACTACATATTTCTTAAATATCTCCCAGGGTGGTGACTGAACCACCTCCCTCGGAAGGCTACTCCATTCCCTCACCACTCTTTCTGGAAAGAATTTCTTCCTAATAGCCAATGAAACCTCCCCTGCCTCAACTTCAGACCATTTCCTCTGGTTTTGTCATTAGTTACTAAGGAGAAGAGCCCAACACCCACCTCTCTACAACCTCCTTTCAGGTAGTTGTAGAGGGCAATGAGGTCCCCCCTCAGCCTCCTCTTCTCCAAACTAAATATGACCAGCTCCCTCAGCCTCTCCTCATCCAGTTTGTTCTCTAAACCCTTCATGAGCTTGGAATGGGCTGCTCAGGGGAGTTGTGGAGTCTCCTTCACTAGAGATGTTCAAGACCCGCCTGGATGTGTTCCTGTATGACTTGGTCTAGGTGATCCTGCTGTGGCAGGGGGATTGGACTAGATCTTTCGTGGTCCCTTCCAATCCCTAATGATTCCGATTCTATGAAATGACGCGACGCTGTATGTCCTTATGCACGGCTCTCTGCACCTGTGTGCACGTGTGAGAACACGCTGCTTGTGTGTTGTGGTAAGCACAATAAATTCCTCACAATGAACGCACCTCTGGAAGTTTTCAAAATCAGGTTGGATGGAGCTTTTCCACCTGTGGGGGTGGAGCTAGATGACCTTTAAGGTCCCAATTCATTCTGTGGTTCTACAATTCTATGAGAAGACTTGAAAACAAGTTCCATTTACAACTACAGCATGCCTCTGGAAAATGCAGTGCAGATTGCTTAGCATGAAATTTTATTTTTAAGCTTATTCCATTACAGAAATCTTCACAGACTTCTTCCCCAACTTGCCATTTTCTGGCTTTACATGGAAAGACACTCAGTATATTAGCCCCATGCTGTTATAAAAATGGTTTCATACTTTGTGAAATTATGCCAGGACAAACCCAAATAGCTCGGTTTAATTCAACGTTTACAAGTTATTTTGAACTATCAAGCCAACGCTTGCAAAAGAATTGTATTAAAATGGGGGTTAATCTAACAATTTACAAACCATACCAGTTTAAAAACATAGCAGTTGCTGTTCTTAGTTCTGTAAAGATCACATGCTGTGCAGACACCTATTAAGGAGTCCAAGCCTTTCTTAATGTATTAGAAGAGTGAAAATGTGTAATTGGAAAAGAAAGTGAAAACTCCCTACAGAAGGATTTGGCATGGGCATATCCTTCAGTGGATTACTGTTAGCAGTTTCACCGCATAAAGTAACAGCAGTGTTCAAGTCTACACCTCAGAAAATTAGGAGAAAATAAGCGTTTAATGGTATTTTAAGAGCATTTAAACCTGATCATTATGTTCTAAAATTGATCCTGGTGTGTCTACTTCGTACAGCAAGCTGCTACACTGATTCTGTGAAATGTTAAAGCTTGCTCCTCTGCGAAGCCAGAAGAGACATGGAGTAGACTGTGGGTCATTTGGCTGTCCTGGTTCAGCACATACTCCTCAGCAGACAAGCAATGAAATGAGACAGATAAGCTCAGGTTGGGACCGTTTTGTACACATCATCCCTAGATGTAATGGGCTGAAGTGTCGGTTTCAAAGATGAAACTTGGGAGATACAGAGAGAAGATGATGTCCTTATTAATTTACTTTCTTTCATTAGCTGTTTTTTCATTAAAGAGTATGGGACAGTCCTTTTCTCACATTCTCAAGTAGAGGAATGCACATGAATCGCTTCTCATCCACTGTATGCTGTTGACTGAGTAAATATTTCAGATCCATTGTCTAACCCCCCTCCAGCCAACACCCCTCATCTGACAGCCAAGCACCTAACCTGACAGCTCTAGACTTTTGTTCTGCAGGAAGGAGAGAGGAAGGATCTTTGGGAGGGCTTCTCCTTCAATCATAAAACAAGATTCCTTAAGCAAGTGATCTATAGCTGTTTGTCTCGGGTTGGGATGTCTTCCTCCACCAGTGTATCCCCTTGATGCAGATGCTCAAACTGCTACGAAAACTACAAGAGTGACCTTCCTTAATTTAGTCTGAACCACGATGATCTGCCTAAAATTGCCTTTCCTGGTTCTTTGCAGATCTCACGTTTGAACTTTTGCATTTATTTGGGTTCATTTCAAAACACTGAACACAAGAGCATGAACCACCAAATTTACTTTAAAGTGTTTTGAGAATTACTATAGCTGCAGACGCAGTCTATATTTTCAATTTGCAATGAAATGTCTCACCTAGGTAGTGTCACCGAGGTGTTGACTTTGCTTTTTTAAAATATTTCATACAGCTTTCAGAGCATTATACCCTATATTATTTGAGATTTTAATATGGATAAGTCTGTAACAGGGCAACAAAGCCAGTCAGAAAATTTGCAAGCAGACAGTCTTTGGAGAAAAAGCAGTACTGCACTAGGTGCTTGCCCGATGTGTGAAAGGAATAATTAATTTCAGAAGCCACAACCAAAGCTGATCAGAAGCTTAAAGCAGTGTGTTGTCTACAGAAACCACCTAAGAAAGCAGAGCTCAGTTTTTTATTCAGTCTTTTTTAAACAGTCTTTAAGCTGTTCCCCATAACTGGGGATAAACTCTGTAAGATACTCTGTTAGTTTTGCTTTAAGAGATAAGAAAAATGTATTTGACTAATATATTTTAAATTATGAAAGGTCAATATACAGCACTGTATTCTTTCAAATCTCCTTACTGCTTCTTGCAAGTTCTTCCATTTTGGCAAAGAAAAAACATCCATAACATCATCTTTTGCCTTGTTAATCATTTCACTTTCAGGCATACAGTGCCGTAACTCTCGAACTGTTGATACTGCAAAAGGGTTTTTAAAATGTAAAAATATCCGCTGCCATTGTACAGTGAGAGAAAAAAGCTGCTAAACCCTGAAACATTTTGATCAGCTTCAAGGATTTAAGTGTGCTTATTTTTACAAACTCTAAATTTGGAAATATAAATGAAACCTGGATTTCTGATCAAAACAAGTTTGAAGCTCAGAGAAAGAAGCTGCTTTGCTTGGATTTATCCTAAACCATTGTTTTCTCTTTTCTTTCTCTAAGTTTTCTCAATTTTTGAGTCAGAGACATTTTCACCACCTGTATGGTTATGCCTGGTCCACACAGAATTGAACAAGTTAAATAAGAAGATTATGAATTATTTATTCGCTGCAATCTCTTGAACCAACCCAAGCTTTGGAATCAGCACTGAAATACCAGCAAACAAAACTATCACACTGATAACCCTCAAGAAGGCACTGTAGGTTTAAGTTTATTCTAGTAATCTTTTTTCCCCCTAATGTTAATTCTAAGCTTTGCAAAGTGTCCTGGTCCTTCAGAGCATCTCTTCATGACACTGTGCTGATACTGCCAGTTGAAGAGTTCAAAATAACCCTAATCCACAGGCTTTTCTACATAGGAAACTAACCTGTGATCAATTAATGGAGCAGATAAAACCTTATATATTGAAGAGTCCAGAGTGCTTTGAGTGCATTCACTTTGCTACATCAACAGATATGTATCTAGAAGTCTGTGTGTTAGGGAGTCTGAAAAGCAAGCATAGTTCTAGACTACACTTCTTTATCAGCTCAAAAACTTAAAGGCTGAAACACAAGTCAAGGCCATAAGACATGTAAAAACCTAATGAACTTATGGAAAACAAGTGACCTTTCATACCTCTATTGCTTGTTCTCTTTAGGTACATGCCATACAGTCTTTAATGCTTTGAGAGTACCTCATGCACAGGACTGAATAGCCATAGAAGGGCTGCTGCTTTATATAAGACTATCAACATGCCCAAGCAAGGAGATTTTATGTACACCAACAGAGGCTATGCTTTCTCCATGAATTTCCTCTTCATTGTCTTCTTTCCTGGTTCAACCACAGGTAAAGCATTCCAAAATCTATTTAATCATAAATAGATTCAAATTACTTACTGCATATTGCAGAGAAAGCGAAGGGAGCCCCAGTGGATAACCCAGTGCTTAAACAGTCATTCTTTGATGACTTTTCTCTTAAGACTGCTGTATTTGCTCTGAAATCTTTACGTCCAAGGAGAGTAACTGGCATGCTATTCTCTTGATCTATTAATCTGAGGACCAAAGGATGCTGTTAAATGAGATGATCGTAATAGGATTTAAAGTTATTATAGCCAAAGCTGTGCTAACGTGTGCTAAGTTCCTGGCGTTATGTGATCATTCATCACATAACTATAGTAGATACACTGTTAAAAAAAACCAAACTGGGAAAGATCTTCAAGGCCTAGCACCTATACTTTACAGTTAGGCTTACGAAATTAGTATAAGTAAACTTTTACGGGATGGGAGAAGAAACAACAAGACATTCTATTAATGGAGCAGGAGATTCATGAAAGGCATAATGCATTCAAAAATACAATAAATGTCACTAAAAATTAAAGGACCTTATTCTGTTTTATACCATGTATATTTTAAACGACACTGGCAATATAAGACAAGCTACTCCCCCAGCCCACCTAGAAATAAAATGATAGTAAATAAAGTCCCCTTTAAATTGTAGTCATTGTAAGAAGGTCTTTGTGTGAAAGAACACTGCCCCCCAAAATAGCAGTCGACTGAAAATCCCCAAGCACCAATGCTAAAACATTGACACTGGTCAAAGATGAGTTTTGGGGGGGGGGGAAAGTGGGGGCAAACACCTCTGTAAACAGGAAGCTCCTGGAAAAGAGGAGCTGTCAACTGCTGATTCAGCTACTGCCTCTGTTTTTAATAGTTGAGCATGAAAAGGAAATGAAGTTTGTATGAGAGAATCTAAGAAAAATAGGAAAAAAACCAAAAGAACAAACACAAAGAAAAAAATATCTAATTGATTTAAGGTGCAAAAGAAAATAATGCAACACCTAATCAATTCCCAGGCAAGAAAATCAAGGGGGAACGTGGCTCCGGGCAAAAGAATTTAATACAATAGAGAACAATTACAGCATCAAAACCAGAACTGCTCTTAGACAAAAAGGTGAGAATTTCTCCATCCAATGATATTACCTCATCCAGACTGAAGTGTTGTCCCACCAGAGATACAAGAAAGGAATCCAAAACACTAAGATCCAAAGGACCTCAAGCAGAGGAAACACAGAAGGCTGCTGACGGCCAGAAACCACAAAAAAGCAGAGTCTGGACTATCTCACCCTGTGGTGAATACCACAAATGTGTTGCACACACTCATAATCCACATTTCTGGAATATATTTACCAAGTAGCAGTGGTATGAACTCAGCATGGAAAGAGGTGCCTGACCTCAGATCAATTAATCATTGCTGCAGCAGATGTTAAAGCAAACTATCATCTAAAACACAATTTTTATTATGTTTAATCTGGATACAAATGCAGGAGACAGCATCTGATAAGAAAAGATGACACCAGCAGACAAAAGCAAAAAGCCATTGGCGACTGGGAAAAAAAGTCCAAATAACCAAAACTGCTGGTACTGTTAAAGTCTGTCATTGAGACCAAGAAGTTGCAGATGGAAAATAAAAAGTATAGAAAAGCAGAAATCAAGTTATGATTTGGAACTGTGGAAGTCCACAGAATCACAGAACATTAGAAATTGGAAGAGATCTTGAAAGATCAGCCAGTCCAAACCCCCCAACACAGCAGGATCATCTAGATCAACGGAACATGTCCAGGTGGGTTTTAAACATCTCCAGAGGAGACTCCACAACCTCCCTGGACAGCCCATTCCAGTACTCTGCCACCATCACCATGAAGAAGTTCCTTTCTAACAAAAGGACAAGTGAGAGCACCTTTGATGGAAAGAAAGGCTATCTTAAAAGGAAGAAGGAATTTATATGCTAGCTCTGGAATTATCATCCCAAATAAATCCAGCTCAGGATAGAACAGCTAATGGTTTCTCCAGATCTCACAAATTAAGACCAGGCACCAACCAGATGAAGGAGGTTGTCCAACAAACACCTAGCTAGATCAGCAAGGTTAAAAAGCTGCTTCCCATGGTATGGCACAATCATAACAAATTACCCGTGGTGGGACAGAACTCCAAAGCAATCTGCTGGTCAATGTAAACACACAGAATATCCCAGAACTTCTTGTGAAGTTTTTAAATTCTGGAGTACATCAGTATTAGTTTTTTATTATTAACACCATACTTGCTTTCTTCAAAAAGAAGATACCATGAATTCTTAAGGAAGTTCCAGAATGACTGGAACATCTTTTTATGTTGTAAGAAAGCCCTACCTATATAACAGGACTATTATGTAGGTAGGGCTTTCACTCCAAAGCGTAACTCCTCTCTGAAGCTATTGAAAAGACGGGTGTGATAGTAACGAGAGGCCACATCCTTTTCACATTTCTCTCTTCAGGTTACTGGGTGGTATTTTAAAAGTCAGCAATAATAACTGAAATACAGTGACTATATTAATTTCACACACTTATCAGTTGAACCAGATGTTTATTATTGTGACTACTGTTATCAGTGCTGCCTCAGTATCCCACATTCCCAACCAAAGTTCTTGCTTCTTATGAATAAAATGCTGACATTTCAGACTGAATCGGCTCTCTCATACTATAAATAGGAGAGTGTCTTCTTTTTACAGGTTTTTAAGTAGAACTGAAAACTTTTTAAAACTTTTAAGAAGCTTTTTGAAGGACCTCCCCTATTTTACGATGAACAGAAATACTACGTTGAAACTCATGTGCCTCTAGGACATGGTTCTTGTCTAATATGAGTTATAATTCCTGGGCATACTTCAGAGTCATTATTAATTTTTCCATCTTTCTTCTCCTTATTTCATATCTGCTTTGGATATTTTCTTCTGGTTTAGTGTTGTCCTTCCCCCACCCCCTTTTTTTTTTTCCAAGACTGCATTTAATTCGCTAATTTCCTGACACTTTTCTAATGTCTCCTGTAAATATACATACGTCCTTCCTGGTTTCCTCAACTCCTCAGAACTTAGGTTACTTCCATTTCTGGGTCATTAAAGGTAGAATTAGTACTGTCTTTACTGTTCAAGAAAGAGTCTTCATGTGTGTTTAAGTGCAGTTGAAGTCAATAGGATGCAAACAGATCCCTTAAAGGTAACCATAATCGTAAGGGCTTCCTTGGAAACAGTAACAAGAGTGCTCAACTAAACATTCACTGCTAGTCTCCTATGTTCCAACAGATATTTCTCTATCTACTCACAAGTAAGTCAGGTGAAATTATTTTTATGGGTGCTATTTCTGGACCAAACACAACAGTGATCTAAAACTACCTCACGAAGATTGCAGTCCGCACATCCTAATCTGCAAACCATGAATTCACAATGTTTTGTTCACCGTAGTGGGTCGACATGAATAAAACTGAAGAAGATCACCTGGTTTTGGCCTGATACCCAACCACAAAACCATTTTTTCCCGATTGATATTTGATGTGATCAAATGGCAACTTTCATATTTATTCTTTTCTTTTTGCCTGTCTTTGTATTAAACTTTATTTCCCACATTCACCTGGCTCATGCAAAACTTTCAAAGTTACTTTAAATTTACCAATAAATTGTTATAGCCTTAACAGCATAAAAATCAATAATACTCTGAAGAGAACCCGTAGTTTGCCAACTTGAATCCCTACGCAGCAGCTCCATAACTATGTGCTATGTTAAACTATATTAACGTACGTATTCAGTAATTCTTTGCTTCTCTTTACCAAGATTTTGAAAACAGGCCTTTCCACGTTCTGTTTCTTCACATTCATGTATTCTACTTTTTAATTTTTAAAGATAATTTTGTATCTCAGCCATCTTCAGTTGGGATTATCCAACACACTTCTCATTTGCATGCAAAGTGCGGTCAATGTGAATTGATCAAAACCAAATTAACAGCAATTGGTTCCAATATTTTCCCTGTTTACACATTAGCTTGCTACCTTTAACATATAGATGTATTGAATTCAGCTTAACAACCTGAGCATGAATGCTGTGGCCTTTAAATAGAAACTTATCTGTAATTAAAATCATGCGCAAGATTTAGTGGGAATCTGTTTATTAACTAGAAAGAAAGTTGATTCTAAAAATTAATAGAATGTAGTTTCATAGTTCATGTGTTTACTTCTGAACTAAACCCCCTAAACCTGTTCATCTTCAGATTACATGAAGGTTACATCTAGTTATGGGTGGGCTTTTTACAAAAAAATCACAGGGTACCATCGTTGATTTCTTCCTTTATGATATCACTGCAAACTGATAATAAGTTAACACAGTTATAATCATTATGAGCGTATTTTGCAAAAGTCATAAAATAAATATGTATTGAATCTACAAGCATGCAAAATAAATCATCTGGCACAGTGTTCAGATGACAAGTAATAACAGCTTTAGAATAAAAACTGAAGCACATATACAGTAGCTGCTATAAGGAAAAGATTTATCCTGTAGTGTACGTTGAATTCCTTATTATAATTTAGAATGGTAATTGCTATGGCTTCACTATACTGTTTAATTGCTACAGTACACTGATATATACCAAGGGAGACACTGCAGTAACCGCTGTCGTTATATGAAGGTATTTGCATAATGTGCACTGTAGGCTATTCTTATAGCAGATACTGCAGTAGACACAAGAATCAAATTGTTTCTCACCGTATTGATTGCAATTAAGGACACAAATATGAATACAAAGATAAGCCTTTTTTCAAGGTGTATATCACACAACAGTTGCAAAACTCAGCTTAAAGTCATTACTGTGCTAGACTTTCTAGGAAAATAATTACAGAAACGCAGCTACTGAGATTTTTGTCACACAAGTATTAGACAGAGGTCTGGATTTCTGTGCAAAGATCTCCATTCTCCGGAATGGATCTGTCTCACAGGCATCTGCAGTTAAAGCAAGCACTCTAGAGCAATGAAGAGCAGGATTTGAACCTGTGATACAAACTCATTGCCACTTCTAGCAAGCACCTACCCTTCTCAACACTTCATGATGCTGCAATGCCTGGATAGGAACTGGCTTGAGTCTGTGATCTATGCTTGAAGCCTCTGTGCTGATGAAACAGCAGCAAAGTCCCATGTGAAACAAACTTTGATGAGATCTTATCTCCCAGTGTTCCCAGTGTTGGCTTCTTTTTGTACAGCTGTGCCTCCTACTCTGCAGGGACCCCATGGCAATTGCTCTGAGAAACCAAGCCTCCTCCATGTGTCCTGCTTACATTTGGGTGTCTAGAACAGAGTGCATCTCTACACGTTACCAGGCCAGAAAGCAGAAGCATATTATCACAGAAAGTCGTCATCTCTCACTATTTTCGAATGAGAAGGTCAGCCCAGCCATTCTAGCAGCAATGTTCCTGCTGCACTTGGGTAGTCAAAGAGCCTACAAGGAGTGGGACCCATACCCAAGACAGGGCTGCATTGCAGTGAGCTGTGCAGATCACAATCGACCTTTTCATTTGCTTCTGAAATCACCTGAGCTTGTGGGACAATATAAAGACTATACTATGCCATAAGGAGAAGCATCATCACATATTTAAGACATCACAAGGAGAAGGATCACCTTATTTCTTTGGTAATTTTCCTTACAAATGCAATGGCAAGCTTAGAAAGAAGTATTTTGGGAAATGAACAAAAACTGTGGGTCACAGAGAGCAGCTATGCTAAAGTGCTTGGACATATGGCGTATTTTGATGGGTTTGTTTGTATTTTTGTGAGTGAAAGTAAGCGGTGTGATTTACTTTGAGTTGGGAGATTTGCTCCTTGCTAATCCCACAGATTCTGACTGACAAGGCTAATTGGTGAGGCTATCAACAAATTATTTTGTCTTCAAATTCAACAATTCATTAAGCTTCCATTTAAAACCAGAGCCAGTACACCGAGTCTATAATCGGAAAGAAAAATCACATTACATGTCTCAGACAACCTAAGTAATACATTGTCAAAGCAAGGGATAAGGTTGGAAAAAAATGTTTGGAAAATATTTACAAACAGTTGCTAACAGCTGAACTAAAAACTCAAAACTGATAGCACGGATTTTAAGCAATTAGCACAGCTCCACTGCTAAAACAAGGTTCAACAAAAAGTTGTTAGGACAACTCGCTGTAAGAGCAAGTGCCGCTTCACTTCATGGACTTCTGTAGTTTCAAGATGCAGTTGATGGCAGGGGACATTGATGTACGATAAATGTAGCATGCAATCACTCTGATTGTTTGTGATCATGACATTTTACAATCACTGCTTCTCTGTCATTTTCTAAAGTATTGTTTTAGAGGGTTGTGACAGAGGTAAAAGAAATAATAAAAAAAAAAAAAAAAGAACGCAACAAGGAGAAATGTCACCCGTCTCCCTAGACAAGCCAGATTGAAAAATTGAAGAGAAACTGCCTTGGATGAGATACATTCCTAACACTGACACCATACCAGCAAAATCAGAATTAGATTGTGAGATTACTGAAGTAATAAAACCACAGAGTGTTTTCACAGGCGTTTACAGTGTACTATCTAGACACTGTATTGAGCACAGCACTACTGGCTTCTGCTTAGAATAAGAGCTTGGTGGGTATTTTTTTTATTTGAGTCTGTTACTGACATGACCTTGAGGTTCAGACCCCACTCGTGAGACGGGAAAATAATTTTGCAGTAGATGAAATCTCTGAGTGCTCTCTTTAAGTGCCTGCAGCCAATAATTAATGCACCTTGCAGTTCATTGTTTTTCTTATTTTGTAATGGGAACTAAATAAGCTGTAAACTTTTTAAAAAATAGTTGCCCTCCACTGGCTACAACCCACGTCCAGCCCATTGCATTTGCAGATAGGAGAGTAGAAATAAACCTGGTTTGATCACCCTCTTTCACCTCTTCAGCTATAGAAGTAAGAGCAGAGCTATGATTCAACCTATGTGCTTGCAGGGAGGTGCTCAGGCAGTATCTGAACGCTTTCTAAATTTTGTATGCATCCAATAATATCTTTCAGGCTTTCAATCTGGCTAAAACTCTCACCCACACCTTGTTGTCCCTTCCTTGACTCTTCCATGCTCTTTTTCTCTTCATGTTGGCCACTGCCCATTAGGAAGACATGCTGATGATAGTCACCCTTTTTCACAGAATCACTCTGGTTGGAAAAGACCCCTGGGATCATAGAGTCCAACCATCTACCTTACCTTACATATCCCTCAACATCTCATCCAAACAATCTTTAAACACATCCAGGGATGGTGACTCAACCCTGGGAAACTCTTTCCAGTCCCTGACTACCCTTTCTGTGAAAAAATTCTTCCTAATACCAAGTCTAAACCTCCCCTGATGTAACTTCAACCCATTCTCTCTTGTTCTATCACTAACTGCTCGTGAGAAGAGACCAACAGCAACCTCTCCACAACGTCCTTTCCTTCCACTTCATGCCTAATAATAACCAAAATTAAATTCTGAAGACTCTAATTTTCATTGCTCTGAAGAAGCTTAAAGAGCAATTGTATACGAACAGCATAGTGCAGATTTCAAGGTCCCTTCCAATCCCTAAAGATTCAATGATTCTATGATTTCATTAGTGTCACATCACAGATGGAAGAGAACTGCTTAAGGTTGGGAATGACTCAGAACACATGGATATAGGCAGATCAATCATTATTTTGATCTGGAAATTCTAAGAAGTCTTCTAATTAGTGAAGTGATGAAGTTGAAGAATACCCAAGTTTCAGTAGTGGATCTGGGAACAGAAAATCTAAGTGGTTTCATCTGAATTTTGACCAATTTTAAGGACAATCCAATGAGCCCATGTAAGCAGAGTGAGTGACCAAGCAGATCTCCTCTGGTCTCTTGTTCCTACTTTTAACATTATTTCTGCTGTCAAGTGTGTCCATAGTAACTGGCAATCGACAGACTAACCTGCAGCTCAAAACAGAAGTAAGTTCTCTGTGACACTTAGATGGGTTTTAAGCTTTTTCTAGCATGAAAAAAAAAGCCTGTCTTGTCCAATGCAGGTACAATACCATTCCACACCTATTTCAGCCATTGTACATGTCCCTATTTGCATACAACATATAACATGCATACAACAGAAAAACATACATGCAACATATAAAGTCAATTCAGCTACCCGTCCCGCAGAGATCCTGAATGCTGAGATCCAAACACCGTATGGCCAGGATCTGTAACAGTTTTAAAGCCAGCAAATATCTACAGGGATACTTGACTCCAGTCTTTCTAGAAGTTGCTTTTCAATGTCCTAGATAAACACTAGCTGCTCAGCCTAATTGATTCAAATACAGTAAACAATTCCTCTGACTACCTGAAGGAAGTCAACAGAGAGCTTTCACACCTATTCATCACTCACTTGGCTTCCTGAATCTAGCTCATGTGTATGACAGGAATCAATGGTGTGATGTGTTTTCCTGTACACACATGCAGCTCTGGCACTATACACCCACAGAAAACATTAATAATAGTATTATAAAATTCCACCAAAAGAGAGTCAGAAAATCTGCAGTGTGGATTTTCAACTACATAGTGAAAAACACACACTTTTTTTTATCCCAAAGCCCCAGGATAGATGCAGCTATACTGGTAAAGTACAATATATCCCCTGGAGTGCACTTTAAGGTCTACACACACTCGTAGAGAGCAAGCTTCTTGTAAGATAGATTAGACCAAAGAGAGTGACAGAGACCTTGTTTATGAAAAACTGGGTAAGGTGGATCCAGATACATTAATGGAAGGTCAAATGTATGGACAAGGTCTCAGTGACTCATTCCTAAGAGTATAACTTAGAACAAGAGACATTTTTTTAAACCTTTGAAAACTTTAATTTCCTATGGCTAGGAAATTCTTCATGTGTTACTGAAACACAGACTACATCAGATTTTAAGAAAACCCTAGGTCTTCCTAGCTGAAACTTCAGTACATATTTATTTACAGGGATCTATTTTTTTTTATTACCATCTGCCATTGTATTGTGTAAATGAGCTAATGTGGGTTTTAAATTCTCTGAAGGTTTTTTGTTTAATTAAGAGGAACCAAATTCCATAAAAACTATTTCTAGAGCTTGTTTGTGGGAAATCTATTTTATCGGTCTTCGAAGAGAGTTATTCAAATAATATACTCAGGCAGCAATTGGCAATAGCTCATACTGACCTTGAATCACTATGTAGGAATTAATGTCATGTCAAATGTTTATCTTTTGCATATTAAGCACCCTGATAATTTCATATAGCTGGAGGGGGGGCAAGTAAGCAGTTTTAAGAGACTGTAAAGTTAAGGCACATCTCTTTCAGATGTTTGGCCAAATCCCAAAAGTGGGCAGCTATGAGAATATAATAAAGATAGGGGACATTCTGAATTTTAGAATGACCATCACTCCCTCCTATGTGAACTCTTTGCAACAACCAAACTGGTTCCAGCTTCTTCCATGTCACTGTCGGTAAAGCTTCTGCTTCCAGCCAACCACCTATTGAACTGAAAGAAAGCCCTTGATGTCTTGGGGCAGTGCCAGAGAAATCACTGTTGTGGCTAAAACCAGGATTTTTTCTCCTGGTGGGTACTGACTGTCCCTTCAGCCAGCTTGTGCCAGCCTGCACTGTCTTGAGCAGAACAAGGAGAAACACTGAAAAACTCCCTTCACATACTTTTGTCTGTTACCCAAGTGGGTTCTTGCATAACAATGATTTCAGTAGTTTTGGACTAGAATTCTCATACGATAATATTTTTTTCCCTACAGAAATACTTGGGATAATGGCTTACTGCCATTTTTTTATACTCTCATCTCAAAGTGACACTTGTAGGAAAAAAAAAGATATTCAATATTCATCTGGGAATCTGTCAACACACAGGAAAACAGATACACTGTGTGACTTCACTGACTTATTAGACAGCATCCATAGCAAACACTGAATGAGTAATATCCAAAGATGTAGCTGAAGCCCAAAGATAGTAGATGACCTAACAGTTTGTGCTTTGCCTGCATGGAGGTGTCTGCAAATAGCTTATTAAACAGAAACATTAAAAACTCAAACTTTGTCAGATCATGCCAACCCTGCAAACGTAAGGCATCCAAGCACTGTTGAGGATCTGGGTCTGAATGATCTTCCCAAGGTCATACACAATGTCTGTAGCAGTATGAGGAATTAAACCCGTGCCGTCCACATTCAACACAAATACCATAACAATCAAACCATTGTCTCTTTGCACAACAGGAATCCCCTCTTTCCAGATAACGCAGGGTGCCACTCTCTGATACACCAGAATATTCACACTTGCGAAAAATCAACAGTTCTTTTGTTTTAACCTTTGATCTTGAAGCTTCAACCCAATATTCTTAGTTGTCCAAAATGAACACAGTAAATTGACATGTCATACAGCTTACAAAATGAGGAGCGTTATCAAAGGCAGGCTGCGTAACTAGCCTTCTTTCAGCACATAAGCACAATTCATATCGTCCCCACCTATTGCCAGAACTTGAATACATAAAATATGAACCATTCCACAATCTGCACGCTCATTTATATTGCCTTTATGTGAAACTTAGGAAATAAAAAATGTTCCTTTTCCCCTTCAAGCGTAGCACTCTGTTACTAGTTATCTTGGTGAGACTAGGTATGAGTTTAAAACTGTGGCTGAAACTTCCAGAAAGAAGAAATTATTACAGTTTGTGAGATTTATGACCCTTCTTAATTCAAGTTTCATGTGAGTTTAAGCTGTTTTGGCAATGATGTAAATGTTGAATTTTCTAGTTAACACAGGGGAGACTGTGGTAGCAAATAAAACAGCATAAAGTAGAAACATTTTGTGGGGTTTCAAGGCTAAGTTATAAAGTAGAGGCATCAGCTGTGTTTTGCATCAAGTTTCCAAAACTCCAGGTTCAAAGCAAAATTTCACAATAATATCAGGCAAAATAAAGTCACTTTTTGGCACAAAATTCTTGCAGAGTGAAGCAACTAAGGCTTAGTTTTGAAATGGCATTGGAAGGATCTCTGTTTAATTGCTTACATTCTCTGCTGTGTTATTTCAATATAAGTAAAACCAAGTCCTTATTCGCACCTTGCATTTAATTTTCCTTCTCCTCTAATCATTTCTTCTTCATAATTTCCCAAACTGCTTCTTATTCCCAATCTACTTGGCTGCGCTATTACTTTCCCCATCTCTTGGTGTTCTTACAGGATTCTGTTTCACAACTGGTCCTCATCCTGTCACTTTCTCTGCTGTGTCCCCTCATTATCTCAGACGTATCTTTATTTGCAGAACTACTGCTCAGTTTGGTGTTTCATCCTTCCTCTTTTCTTCTTTTTCTCATTCTTGCTCCTTAACTTACTTTGCTTCCATTTTCCTTGGGTTAATTTAATGCCTGGCAATTCCTGGCTCTGCTTCTCTGCCTATTCTTACTCTTGGACACTGTCCTAATATCTGATCCTAGACTCTGGCTGCAGTGTTTTCATATTTGTTTGTATTTTAACCTCCACAGCCATGAGAGAACTTTCTTTCTTTGCAGAAGCGTGGCAAATATCATGCTGCTACCATGGACAGATCCCCAGACTTGGGTGCAGCTGCCTGAAAACACCAATTCATTAGTTATTTCCTTATGGATCATGTATTCTCACAGTATTCTTGTTCTCTGAACTTTCAGGTCTTTTTCTTGAAACGAAATACTGCAAACTGAGTACCCTTCTCCCACCAGGACCTTACCAGTACCAGGAAAATGAATGTATGATCTCCATCAAGTACTTTTCGTTCAAAGTCTTCCTTCAACTGCTCTTTCTCAAAGCTTTCCTATCCCACAAATAGGTTCAGTCCCATTTCTGCCAGAGATCAGAACCTCTGGTCTCTTCACATCATTCTTATTTAAAGCTATACGTTTTACCCAGAAAGGCAGGGGTAGGTCCAGTCTCAAAAGAAGAGCACATCAAGTAAAATTCATTGTTTACTTTCTCCCCCAATAATCTGGTGTCCTTTTGGAGTTGTGATAAATGTCATCCTGGGACTTTAAAGAATAATTAAGTGGTAAGATTTCAGGATATCATCACATTCAGAAAAAATGACACTGACTTCTATTTTATGAAGATTCCTTTTCAGACTTTCTACTCTGTTTATTGAAGTGGGAAACAGAATCATTCTAATCTGATTTTTTTCACATGCATTTAAGCAACAATTTCTGTGTTAATGATAATAAAATACTGACAGTCTGGAATTACCTTTAAAAATCTGCGCTAAGGCCTTTTTCTCTAAGGAGAGGTTCACATAGCACAAAATAGGTATACGCCTCCATAGTTGATCAAGACCCTAGGAAATACATTCCTTACTTTTACTGAAAGTAAAAATGCCATGAACAATTATTTGCAAGAAAATCACTAGAGTAAATTTTGCTCTTTAAATTATATTGACAATTCTATAAGTGACATCAATTTTTAAAGTTGGCACAGAAAGGAATCCAAATTGTTTCCCTAATTTATTGACAACAGCTTCACATATTCTTGCTTATAATGGTGAAAACAGCAATTTCATTTGATTCCAAAATTTCCTCAATTTCAGAAGACTCTTTGTAGTATTTAGATAATAATTTATTCTGAATAGTGGTCTGTCCAACATTTGATGCAATGAGGAGTGAGAATGTGCCAGGAAGCCTCTCTGAAGTATTCTGAGCAGCCTTTTAAGAAGCTATCCAGCAAGGAAGATTAAACATTAGCTGATTACCGACAAGTAATTAACAATGTCAACGAAACACAGAAACTGAATTAATAATAATTATATCATCAACACGCTGATCATCTTGTAGAGAATCCCTGGGAAGAGGAGAGGTTAATTACTCACTGCTAGCAGAACAGCAGGAAGTCGACCACAACCATGCCTCTGCATGGTGTTAACTGCCAGACAGATAATTAATTAACATCATAATTGTAATGCAGGCAGCATGAAAATATTGAAATATTACTTCATTTCCATTCTATTACCTACACAGCACATTCTATAACTTAGAGGCTGGAATTATAAAGCTTGTTTTGACCCGACTCCTTGGACATGTGGCTTTGGCTTGATTTTCCATCAGAGGTCTGCACTGAATGACAGACAGATGTTTGGGCAGAGGACAAAGAGCCAGAAGGAATTACATTCTGATACAGATTTTTCTGTCTGAACACGAGAAGTTCCATGTGATTGAAGAAGCGTTAGACTCATGAGCATGCGCATGGCTAACAAGAGTTAGCCTGTCAACTATTTCTTTCAACATAAAATAGATTAACAAAAGGTATACCAAAGATGTTAGGTCACATGTGCATCAAGTCTCAGGCAGAATGGTATGGAGAAGTTTTGTGGAGGTTACCTGTCGTACAGGTCTTGCAATCCCTTGTGGAATTTCATGACCTTCATCTCTTGTGAAGATAATTCTGCAGATCCTTTTGTTTGAATGCCCTCTATGATACAAGTCCTTCTATTGCAAGTTAATTGGCTTGAAATTGTAATGTCTACAGTCCCTATTGTGTGGCCTACAAGATGCGTATGCTTCCACATAAATAGAAACATTGTGTACAGTACTGATCAGGTCAAAGTCAAACATCCTTCCTGTCAGGTTGATTGAGAGAAAGAAAAGGGAAATGAAGGATTTATTTGTATGCAGGATAGTAATGAAAGCAGAGATGAGTCATGGCTGCTGGACATTCACTGGTTGAACATTAGAAGAAAATCTTTACATGGCAGAAAGCTACTCTGAATCTCATAGTACAAAGTGAGCTAATGAAACCAACCATTTGTAAAATAGAGCTCAATACACTGCTTATATGACATGGGACCAGGGGTTTTGATATAGTAAACTAAGACATCCCCTAGAGCTTTCTGTTCTGTTGAACAGTCAGAAACAATTTTACATGCCCACCTGCCCTACTGAAAAAACCATTATAGCACTTTGCATCCAAAAAACATATATCATACACCCATGACCTTCTGAGACGTCATCCTGTCAAAATAAGCCATCTCTACATCCTTAAAAAAACATTCTTTGTATCAGAGAAGAGGTAAGTGCACCGTAAACCAGTGGGCATTAGAATTTCAATTTACTAAAAAGCAGTTTAGTTTTCCCAGTTTGTATCACATTCAAGAAAATGTAGAACCAGAAAAGCAGGCTGGGAAAGCATGTCCCTGCAAAATGCCCAGGGAACCAGGAACTAGGTTTGAAAGCCACCACTACCAGCAAATGAGGAAAAAGGGTTGGTAGTGGAATAGACTGAGCTGAATAGTGAATAAAAAATTTGGCTAATATTTCTTTAAAACTGTGTGTCACAACTAAGCTTCTTGACGATAAACTTGATGAAATGTGCAGACAGACCTCCTTGGTAAAGACATATTGACATCCAATCATCTTTAAATTTAAATTCCCTTTTTTAAAATATTCAAGAGTTTCAAACATGATAGTTTTGAAAGTGCAGTTATCTAAAATAAAATAAGTTAACCAGAATCAGATCCTGTTGTTCTCTCATAGAGAGTGTCCTGAAAGCATTATGGTCATCAGTAGCACGGATAAAGTTCTCTTTATCACCCAAATGCTAAGAACATGCTATGTGTCCTGTCATGTCCCAACATGTTGCAGAAGGAACAGTGCAATAGTAATCTGGCAGAAGAATAGGCTGGTGGTCGTGCCTAGGATATGCTGGAATGAATTAATTCTTGGGCTTTATACCGCCTTTCAGTATGTGGTCTACCTGCAGTATATACACTATTTAATCAACTACTTGTATTGATCTATCTGTACCTGCACAGTTGTAGAATTCCTAGAATCATAGAATCGTTCAGGTTGGAAAAGAACCTTAAGATCATTCTTGAAGATCTATAAATAAATCCATTAAGAGTTTGACACGTTTGAAAAGGGAACACTTATTACAGTAGACATATTTCTGTAATACTTCTTGAGAAGGACAACTACTCTTGCATTCTGGACAGTATTTCCTCTCTTTGTAACAGATTATCCAACACCCTGAGCCTCTTTGTGACCTCTCGCCTCCCACATAAGTGCTTGTGCACTCACTACGCTATCAATCTTTAACTCATAACCTTGACAAGCACTCTGGGACTGACAGGAGCTGCGTAACACCAAGTCCCTTTCCACTCTGCTTAGGGTCAGGCTTTATTTCAGTACACAGCTAACAAACTCCTCACTGGAGGTCATGCCTGGAGTATTAAGCAAATATATTGAACATGTACCAGCAACATTAAAAGTAGGAAAGATGGTTCTTATTTGCACTACAATAAATCAATAGTAATCCTACTGTCTTCTTTAGACTTTCTCTAGTGCTGGAGTAGAGTGAGAGCATCAGAAGAACAGAGCCCTGTATGTCATCATTGCTAAGCTCACACAAAGCCATATCCTCATGAGTACAAATAGGATTAAATTTATCATGCAACCTGTAAAAAACACAACAAGGGAGGGGTGCAAAATGCAGAACATCTTTAAATTCTTGGATCATTCATTTCTTGAATTTCACTCAAAAAGGATCCGAATCAGGGTTTTAGACTCTTTATTTTATGGCTTAAAGATATTAATTCAGCATTGGTAGTGAGGGTAGATATATGGCTGGATGTAGCCAAGAAATAAAAGGATTTGCAGCCCTGAGTGAAACAACTTGTATTAATGCAAGAACAAAGATTATCATTCAGCTTTCAATACACTACAAACTTCACAATCACAGAATCATAGAATCATTAGGGATTGGAAGGGACCTCGAAAGATCATCTAGTCCAATCCCCCTGCCACAGCA
>JAOXOE010000405.1:44462555-44480055 GCA_028565055.1 Phoeniculus purpureus
TTGTGGAGTCTCCTTCTCTGGAGACATTTAAAACCCACCTGGACATGTTCCTGTGTGACTTGGTCTAGGTGATCCTGTTCTGGCAGGGTTGTGGAGTCTCCTTCTCTGGAGACATTTAAAACCCACCTGGATGTGTTCCTGTGTGACTTAGTCTAGATGATCCTGTTCTGGCAGGGGGATTGGACTGGATGATCTCTCAAGGTCCCTTCCAATCCCTAATGTTCTGTGATTTGGTGGTCATAAATCTAGTGGGGACACAGAGAAAGACTGTGGATGGTGAAATGCTGGGGTGAAGAATCAAGGAGTGGTCCTTCCCTTCTGTGAGAGGGAAGAAAAGAGATTCTTGTCCAGAGAGTGTGACTACAACTATCCATTGCATTCTTGCAGGTCTTTCCAACACCAACATGGAATTATGGAATTTATATATATATGTGTGTATAAAGGTTTTATATATATATATAATTCTAGCTTTACTAATGACTTGGGGTTTCTCTTGCACAGATAAAAAACATATGACAATGATTAATTATTTGCCCATTATTCTTCATGCAGTGTTTCATTAGACATTTAAACTGCAAATTGAATTACAATGAAATTGCTTGACACGTTCTGGAAAAAGTTATCTGCTCCTCACCGCAGCCTTTGCCACCCAGATAACGTGTTTGAAATCAGAGAGAGTAAAGAGCTAAAGAGCCCTTTTTTCTGAGCCTTTTTCCTGAGTTGTGCATTTAATAACCTTCTGTTCCTTTGAAATTAACAAAATCTATAACCCCGACCCAAACTGCAGTATCTCCCTGCCTAGTATTTCCCTCACACACACCCTTTTTATTGCATGATCTGAAACATTTCATTCACTCAGTCAAGTGCAGTGACTGAGCTATTTCACTCAGAGAGATGAAGAACAGCCACAGAACGCTCCTATTCCCTGTACCAGGGGGACAGGCTGAGAGACAGCGTGAACTTGCCTGACGAGTGACAGGCACATCGCTGAATGCACTACAAGAAGTCACTCGGGTACCATGGCAATGAAAGCTGCAAAAGCAGCCATGCAAACAGCACAGCACCATGATTCAGCCTCGCTGAGTAACTCATGTAAAGGTTAGCTCTCTACAGCAGAACGTAGGTGCAGTTTTATGGCTTCCCTGCAGACCCCTCTCAACCTGCTGCAGGGAGAAAAGGAAGTCGTATCAGCCTGTACTTGTCACCGAGAGACATTCAAGGAGTCATAGATTGGCATTTAGTCGCTCGTGTTTGACCAGAGGGGTGTGTGAGCTGGAGAGATGGCACTGACAGAGCTCCTGCAGCACGCTCCTGCGCCCGCCGTAGTTTCCTGGCTCTCCAGTCTGTGCTGGGAATGCTGTCAGAGATCCCCTTGAAACCCAGGGCAGGGTGGGTCAGTGTAACTGTGCCCTGGCGCTGTAACAGCATCACTGCTGTGGGTGTGAGCATCACTTGGAAACAGGAGTGCTGCACAGCAAAGCAACACTGGCTCCTTGGAGCTGTGAAAGAAATGCAACCTGCCTGCCTACTGGAATTCCTTCCCTCCACATGGCCAGCAAGGGAAATCATTGCTGCTTGGTAGTTCTCTTAGTTCTCACCATAAAAATGAATTATCAATTAGTCTCTGCCTTTGCCTAGATACGAATCAGGGCAGATTTATGTTGTGACTTCGGGAAGCATTTGTTAAGTCTAAAAGTCTTGCCTAGCACAGTCTCTCCTGGCCACAATCCAGCCTACCGCTTCACATGCAGCTCTCAGACCTGTCCTCCTTTTCTTCCCACAGAATGCTGCAAGTGAAAGCTCTAACCGCTGTCAGAAAATACAGCTGGGTCTTTATTCATGCAAAGGAGAGCTCGATGAGGAGATGAGCTCAGACTGCTTGTGGATGTTGGTACCCAGAGAAGAGCACTAGTACTGACTCACAGGAATCTTTTCACAAGCTGCCCAAAACATTTTGGCTAAGAAGACTTTTAGGGTGCTCAGGAACTAAAGGACTTTTGTAAGAGAGGAGGCTGCAGTTGGTCTTGATGATATTGAAGGTCTCTTCCAACCAGAACAGTCCTGTGATTCTGAGAAGTAGAATATGCAACAGGAAGGAATGAAATGAAGCATATACTCCTATGTGAACATTTATACTTAGGGCTCCAGCTTTGGAGGAGGCAGAGATTTCTAGGAGCATCATTACTGCTGGGCTGCAAGGGATGTTCTTCCCACCATCCCTTACACACGACTGAGAGGATCCCACTCAGCCATTACCCTGTTTTCCTCTGTCACAAACACAGCGCTCCTCCCAGAACAAACTCACTTAAGTTGTGTCATGCTGCACTTCCCTCAGTTTGCAAGGTGTAGCTAATTCTTGTCAATTAGCTTTAAGAAGTCTGAACCGCACCAACACCCACCTCTACTGTATCTACACTCCGAAAGCCAGCGCAGCCGACGTGTTGTCGTTGAATCCACGGCGGTTTCATTACACATAACTCTGGGGGTTTGGGATAAATACTGTGTTTGCAAGGCAGGAGCTGGTGCCGTGCGGCTCAAAGATAAAGACGGTTGGTAGTCATCAAGCCCCTATTCCCATTACAGATGATATTTCTTCCGTGTTATGAGTGAGTAGGAGGATATTTGAAGTCAAAACTAGATAGAATCAAGTGGAAAACATCTTGCTAGCTTCCAAGGAAGAGGAGAAGTATTACCTCTCCAAAACATGTGTGTAAACGGATGTTGGTCCAGGCACTGTGCGTGCTGTGAAAAGCAGGAGCAATCTGACAGCCATCAACAGAGTTACACCATTATCACACCAGTGTGAGTGAGACCAGCACTAGATTTCTTCCTTGTTCTACCTTCTGTTACCACATAAAGAAATAAAATACTTTCAATAAGCCTTTGTCCTTCTAATGACTCGTGTAAGAGTTTTTCCAGGGGGTTCCATATAAATCAAAAGGAACTTGGTCACAGTGAGGGTGACAGAGCACGGGAAGGGGCTGCCCATGGAGGTTGTGGAGTCTCCTTCTCTGGAGACTGCTTTATCTGTGAAGATATCCTACCTGAGCTGTCCACAATTCACCTCCCACTTATGCTTTCCCCGAATGCCATATGTGCGCTGCTCCTTTGCAGGAGATCAATGTCAACCCTAAGCTTCTTTTTAGCAGCGCTCTAAGAAACAAAGCAATCCTTTCTGGAATTATATCCCATTTCCCCTTTTCTCTTTTCTTGCTACAGGGAGATGCTCCACCACCTTATCTGATTACTTCAGTAGGGGAGAGGTTTAATGCTTCTAGGCAGTAATTTTTTGAGAGCTTTCCACCCTCTAAAACATAAGATGCTCAATTTTTCATTTGTGATTCTACGGTCTGAGAGTGTCAGTGTTACAGGAAAAGCGTGATGTGGTATGAACTGGCATCGAGCTGAGAATGCCTTTGAACTCGGGCATGTCCTCTTAGTTTACAGGTGCTATGAATCTCCCAGCCACCAGAGAGACTTCCCTGGTATATACAGTATTTCTGTATTTACAGTGTACTCCTGTCACCCTGAGAGGTTTTGCTGCAGATGATTGTCCTCATCTGTTTGGTTTGGAAATCAAGGCAAAGTGAGTTCAGAAAAGAATATTGTCCTTCATGACAGGACAAGCCGCCTACACCAGCTCCAGCTGAGGAGCACCGTGGGCTTTCCACAGTGATGCAGCGCGCCATCACTCTTCCTATCCGACTGACATTCTGGTTCCTCTGCATACACGGAGAAGAAGCAAAAGGCTACAACTCTGACCCAGAGGCACAACTCACTGGGCAAGAAAAAAAAGAGAGACCTAATTGCTCTCATTTTATGTTGTCTTGTATCATGTTGTCTTGACTTTAGGCACCTGTTACTATCAGATGCAGAACACTAGGTTTGAAGATTTTACAGATTACTTTGTCTTTCCTTATGAGGAGAGGCTGAGGGGGCTGGGTCTCTTGAGCTTGGAGAAAAGGAGACTGTGGGGTGACCTCATTAATGGTTATTAATATCGAAAGGGTGGGTGTCAGAAGGATGGAGCTCAGTGTCATCTAAGGATAAGACAAGAGGCAGTGGGTGTGAGCTGGAACATAGGAGGTTCCACATCAATATGAGAAGGAACTTCTTCATGGTGAGGGTAACAGAGCACTGAGACAGGCTGCCCGGGGAAGTTGTGGAGTCTCCTGTTCTGGAGACATTTAAAACCCACCTGGAGATGTTCCTGTGCGACTTGGTCTATGTGATCCTGCTGTGGCAGAGGGATTGGACTGGATGATCTTTCAAGGTCCCTTCCAACCCCTAATGTTCTGTGACGAACACAGCACTTGGAACAAATATCATTTCCCCCTCCAATTAAAAATATGAATTAAGAATTTGTATCAAATCTGCATCTTTAGCTGGGTCTTGTTACCATTTTATTATGACAACTGATGCACAGTAAGCAATCCTGATGGAACACTGACCTCTCAGGTTTGTTAGCAATCACTAACAGCGCATCAACGTTCAAATCCAGCTGCATTCGTTTTGTTCAGTCTTTAGAAAGTGCCCCCACGGCTGGTGTGTTTGCAAATAATGCCAGCAAGGAAATACAATGGGATGCTCTGAATTGCTGTGCTCATTTCCTTCCCAACAAACGTGCAGGGATCTTCGTTTACCCCCCGAGGGCATATGCACCACGCGTAATGAGATTCTGCACAGCATCAGAGGCACAAACGCCGCAGAAGGAATCTGGCGTAGTCAGTTCATTCCTGGCAACCAGAATTAATGAGGACTGGATAAACATGTGAGTAAAGAGCGAGACTGAAGTATGGACATGCTCAATGTCTAAGAGGGTACCTACCACTGATGAAATTCTCACAGAGAAACTTTCTCTGGGAAGAAAAAGGACGTTTAAAAAAGCAATTTGGAGTGAAGCAGTCCTGTGGAGAGATGAGCTGCAGCTGCTCACTCAGCTTTTCTAGGTGAGGTGTAGCAGGTTTTGGATTGTTCAGTCAGCAGGTCTCCAGGTTTTCTTCACCAAGCTGAAAGTGCAAGACAAGTTGTGGTTGCAACACGTCTCGTCGCAGGCGTCCCAGCTCTCAGCTCCTCAGCAGCCTGCTGATTCCTCACTGCTTTAGGAAACAGACTGCGGAGAACTGCATGAAACGTACGGAGGCTACAGCAGGGATCTCCTGCACACAGCCACACACGCTTCAGCTACGTGGAACAGTTTGTTCTGCACACTCACCTCCAGTCTATGATACTGAGTTTTTAGTGGATTGGGTTTTACTGAGGCTCAGCAGGAGCTCAGTCACAAGAAAAAGTCTGTAACTGTCCTGCAGGGACTCTGTTAAGTTCTGTGTCACCTACGTGGAGCCACAGTTGTACAATGTACTTCAGTCCTGTCTGGGTCCTTCAGACTAGACCGCAGATTAGTCTCCTCTTTGGGATTAGAAAAAGGAACTTCTTCACAGTGAGGGTGACGGACACTGGAAGGGGCTGCCCAGGGGGGTTGTGGAGTCTCCTTCTCTGGAGACGTTTAAAACCTGCCTGGACGTGTTCCTGTGCGACTTGATCTAGGTGATCTCACTGTGGCCGGGGGATTGGATTAGATGATCTTTCAAGGTCTCTTCCAATCCCTAACATTCTGTGATTCTCCAGGCTCTTCACTAGCCTTGTTGCCCTTCTTTGGACACACTCCACCACTTTCATGTCTGTCTTGTATTGAGATCTTGCAACTTGATCTAGGTGATTCTGCTGTGGTGGTAGGGATTGGACTAAATGATGTTTCGATGCCCCTTCCAATCCCTAATGTTCTGTGACTCTGTGTGATTCTGTAACATCAGGGGTAAGAAATAAAGGCTTTAGGACTGATTAAGTAGGCTGGTTTTTGGCCTCAGTCATTCACATGGAATCTAGCTCCTATTACAGTCAGTTTCGTAAAAGGGTAAAATATGTCCCAAGTTTCAACAATTCATGCTGGACAAGAGTGGTCTGGTGATTAAATAACTTTCAAATGCTTTTCTCTGAATAGTAAACATTAACTAGAAGACCTCTAAGAATGCAATTTGTGTCCAAAATATAATTTCATGTTAAAAAAAGTTTAATTTAATTTTCCTGAGTGTGGGAACAAGAGACACTGCTCATCTTGGAGCTTTTCTCACCACGCAACCACTTGTATGTATAAGCCTAAGTATTTATCTGTGAGTTCCTCCCCAGAAAGGTGATTTGGTCTGGCTGTGGAGCTACCAGCTGTCTAGACATTGTGATCCTACAGAAGTCTGGTTAGGATGTATCACACTATGGTAATACCTAGCTCCCACTGCATATTTGTTGTGCACGGTGACTGGTGGATACAGGAAGCAGTCGATGCGCTCTGTGTGTTCAGCTGTTTGCTTTAGAAGAGGAGGGTTGCCAGATCTGAAACTGGAGACTGGGAATTTTTTTTTTGTTTTGTTTGGTTTTGTTTGTGTTCTCAGAGGGGTTATCAACAGATAGCAGGGAAAAGCAGCTGTAAGGGTGAACTGAGAGGTGATTTTTAAAATTTTTGGCAGTGTTTGTTCACAAAATAGGCTTCGGCTGAGAAATCAAGTTGTGGATTTCCTGTCACAAGTGTTGATTTCTTCCATTTGGGGCAAGATACTGCCGAAGCTGCTTTGGGCTATACAAGGGACATAGTAGATAAACAGTGATTTTGTGGGGTTGTTTTATATAATAGACCAGTATGAGTTGGCTGCTGCCACAAAAAGGACATAAAAATCCAAGGTGTTCACTATCAGATCTGTGAGATAGCACCTCAAAATAGTACAGACCATAATTTTTTATATTAGTATTAGAAAACAAAGTAAAGCCAAAGTACAGCTGCTGATGGAGTCCTCTCTGAAGTTACTGTACAGTGCTGTCTGAACTTCCTATGCTTGGCTGTCTAAAGAATCACATGGAATCACAGAGCATAATGGATTGGAAGGGACTTTGATCCAGTCCAGTCCCCTGCCACAGCAGGATCACCTAGACCAAGTCACACAGGAACATATCCAGGCAGGTTTTAAATGTCTCCAGAGAAGCAGACTCCACAACTCCACTGGGCAGCCTGTTCCAGTGCTCTGTCACTCTCACTGTGAAGAAGTTCTATCACATGTTCTTGTGGAACCTCCTATGCTCACATCCATTGCCTCTCCTGTCATTGGATGCCACAGAGCAGAGCCTGGCTCCATCCTCCTGACACCCACCCTTTCATATATTCATAAACATTACTGAGGTCACCCCTCAGTCTCCTTTTCTCCAGCTCAAGAGACCCAGCTCCCTCAGCCTTTCCTCATCAGGGAGATGTTCCACTCCTGTCATCATCTTTGTGGCTGTGCGCTGGACTCTATCCAGCAGTTCTGCATCCTTCTGGAACTGAGGGGCCCAGAACTGGCCACAGTAAAGAGAAGCACTGCAAATATCCAGCAACACAGTTAGTGTGTAGTTTATTGCAGAGGGCCATAAGCATATGACAACAGAAGATAGATTCAGCCAAGGACTCTTCAAAACAACGTTCACACCTGCTTTGTTCATGCTGTCATTCACTGACCTCTTTTAACTTCACACTGTCGTTATTTCCCTGATCTGTGTTTTTATAAATGTGTTTGGGTTTTGTGCTGATGGTATAATAGAGTGACCTATGCAGCTCTGTTCTGGAGACTGTTCTCAAGAATTTTGACGTTTGACATCCTCAGTTTTCATACCTTCATCCTTACAATTTATCGACTTGGACAGGTTTCCATGGAAATTTTAGCAGCAGTTAGTGTTAGCTATACAAATAAACCCTTGTTTCATGTAGCTCTAAACCTATGTAGGTTAGGGTTAGCAAGTGTATTCATCTGTTGGAATTATATGGAGATTATGTTTTCCCCTTATGTTGTACTTGCTTTTCTGAAGAGATAGAAGGCTTTGCTTCTGCTGTTTATCTTTCTTGGTCACATTCAGGATAATCTAAGAAAATAACCTGTATGATACATACTGGCTAGTAAAAGTACATCTTCAGGGGAAATAAACCCCTATTTGTGTGCTCATGCATGCCAGCTTGCTCTCCAGCATGGACCGGTGTGCAGGTTTGAACGATGTGTACCTTTAAATAAGTGCTTTGTATCTGAGGTTTTATTCTAGACGTTAGGCAAAAGTACCTTGAGTCATCTAGGTTACAGATTCTTTTTGAGATGCCATAGTTTTAGTGAAATTATGGAATAAAAAGCTCTGGGTTTTGACTGGAGTAGTGCTGCGGTTTGCACATTCACCTAATGTTACGTGAGCCAGCAATGTGCCCTTGTGGCTAAGAGGGCCAATGGCATCCTGGGGTGGATCAGAATGGGGGTGGTTAGCAGTTTGACAGAGGTTCTCTTCCCCGTCTCCTCTGCCCTGGTGAGACAACATCTAGAATATTGTTTCCAGCTCTGGGGCCCTCAGTTCAAGCAGGTCACAGAACTGCTGCAGACAGTCCAGTGCAAAGCCACAAAGATGACAAAGGGAGTGGAACCTCTCCCTGATGAGGAAAGGCTGAGGGAGCTTGGCCTCTTGAGCTTGGAAAGAAGGAGACCGAGGGGTGACCTCATTAATGTCAATAAATATGTGAAGGGTGGGTGTCAGGAGGATGGAGCCAGGCTCTGCTCAGTGTCATCTAATGATAGGATGAGGGGCAATAAGTGTAAGCTGGAACATAGGAGGTTCCATATAAATATCAGAAGGAACTTCTTCACAGTGAAGGTAACAGAGCCTTGGAATGCCCAGGGCTGCCCAGGGGAGTTGTGGAGTCTCTTTTCTGGAGACATCTAAAACCCACCTGGATATGTTCCTGTGCAACTTGGTCTAGGTGATCCTGCTGTGTCAGGGGGATTGGACAGGATGATCTTTTTAGATCCCTTCCAATCCCTAATGTTCTGTGATACTGTGAAATTTTCTTAGAGCCTATCTTCATTTTAAAAGATTTTGTTAAAGGATCACAGGTGATGTCAAGGAAGAAGGGATAGATACTGAAAAGTACTTAGACTCCAAAAGATATAGCGGGTGCTCGCTAGCGGGAACTAGACACACAGACACATTATTTTGTGAAGGCTACTCAGTGAAATTGCTAGCTTTAAATGCTACACTGAGGACATCACAGATAGAAAAAAGCAGATAGATCACTTACCCCATCTTATGTCTTGAAAGTCTTTAAGGTGTAATTAAATCAGATATTATTGCTTGGATATAAGAAGGGTTTTTTTAAAATGTGCATTTTGCACTGAAGGTGTTGTTTCTAAAGAAATCAACAACAGTGAAAATCCTTACCTAATTCTAGCAAACATAACAAATCAGTTGCCAATGATGTACACGTCACTATTGCTCCATCGTAATATTTGCCTCTAGGCTTTCCAACTGAATAAGTCAGGAAGGTATAACTGCATAACACTGTTTCTGATTTCCAAATGATGAAAAAAGTCAGGGCAAGAAACAGAGCTCTTAAAAAACTCCTTAGAATTGACCCTAAATGAAATTCTGTTTAGGAGTGCACCTTCTACTGGGAGCACATCAGAGATATATGATAAGGTAATGATAATAATGTCAATTCACTCTTTCTTAGGCAGGGAATGGTATTACCTAGACTTTGTTACTACAGAAGCTTATCACCCCCACAGAAGTCTGCACTGTGAATGAAATGGCATTTGCCTGTTTATGTGAAGAATGATGAAACTTTAAATGAATCATTGACCTTTCTTGAATGACATGTGACCTGTAAGATGTCTGAGCTGTATATCAAGAGTGGTTCTTGAAAATTGCTGTCTGCTGACTGAAAATAAACAATAAGATATCAAATATGGTTTGAAAAAATTGACTTGGTTTAACACTAGGGGGGAAAAAAAACCCCTGAATTATTTTGACTCAGCAGTCAGAACACATCAATTCATTTCAAATCATCCTTCATCTGGAGACTGGAAGGGCTACTTCTCGCCTTTAAAGCTGCTTATGTTTGAACAATTGCTATTTACCAGAATGCATGCTTTATTTAAGAAATAACCAGCAGTAATAAAGAAAATTTGAAAGCAGGGATTGTTGGGATGAGATGGAGTCTACAAAAGGAGAGAGAACCTTTGTCTTTAAGATAGAGGTGTCTTGTTTGAGTGTAAAGGTCAGCAAAGAAGGACAAATACCTGAAAGACCCAAACAGCCCATTCTCCTACCCAAAATTCAGCCACTGTCGTCATGGTAAGTAACCCAATCAGATTATGAAAAGTCCAGAATGTGTGGCAATGTGATTTATTGGTGAGATACATTCTCCCTGCCTGGTTGTGCATTAGTTTTTCTTTGTAGGAAACCAAACTTCTTTTCATCTGGTTCTGCAGAATAACCAAGTACTGCCCATGGATGGCCAAACCTCAGCTAACACCTAAGGAGACCTTGCGGATTTGAGCATTTGCTCAAATGCTGTCCACATGGGTCCCTTAACTTTGTCAGATAGTGCCATAATTTTCTTTCACTCTGAGGTTAGATGCTTTGTGTGTTTAGGCTGACCAAGTCAGGTCACACCAACATTAGATACTTCACTGGGCTTTCTTTTTAGTCAATGGAAAAAGACAGGCTCTTCTGACTGTGATGCAGAGCAGGAACCAAGTTAAAATTGCTTTGACTCAGAATGTGGGAAGATCCCTGGAAGAGTTTTGAAAGGGCAGCTAGTTAGGTAGATGCCTAAAGCTCCATGGAAGGAACATCACTTTTCCTTATCCAAAGGCCACAGTTTAATTGCCCAATGACATATTTTGGATGCTCTGGGGAGTATGTATGACACTAGTCACCAACAGTGAGGCCAGTGAATTGATCCTTAACTGTCTAAACAGAGTACTATAGTGCTCACCTGAGAAAGTTAAATACATGCCTAGAAATTGGGCTTTTCTTGGTTGAAAACACCACAGAGGAAGAAAGCCTAATCACTTTACTACAACACTGTTCTCCCCTAGTTAGTTTTTTATCAGCAAGTTTTTATTTGGTTCCTCTTGAGGTACACTAGTATAAACAGAAACAAAGAATGGAGGGTGAAGACAGAGAAAGAGAAATAAGGGAAACAGAAGAGACCGACCTAAAGAATGCAGTTTCCTGAGATGCATCCAGTTGGAAAGAAAAGAGCAATAAGGAAAAGGAAGCAAAGAGTGGGCTAGGGAGACCTAGGCAGACAGTTAGGTCAAAGGCCTATGGACCAAATATCGATGTCTTACTAGCTCAGACAATTTGTACTATCCCCTAGGAATGGATTTCCTGACTTTATGTTATTTCATTGCATGTGCAGGAATAAAAACACCCATGGGCCTCCTCTGCTGGGAAGTCAGCAGAGATCTGTGCACTACCATGTGCATTTTAATACCTGTCAGCTGACTCACAGCACCAAATAAAACACAAGCATTCAGCGATGACAGATGGATTTGTTGCCTCAGAGGGTTTGGGATCCATAAACCAACAAATGGATGCACTCATCTGTAGAAGTTGTTTTTTCATCTGTGACAGCTATAATACGCATAACATTATTCATTCAAGGCAAAATCCAAATCAACATTGGGCCTGTGCACAAATCCTGTGACACAGGCTACAGGAAAGTCTTTAAAAAAGCCCTTAACACAGGGCTTAATTATCTCTGAAGAGTGGGTGGAGAAGTGAGCTGGACCTCAGAAAACCACGACTAGATAATTTACATTAACAAAAGCATAAATTTCAGAAAAGACAGGTTCCTTCTAGACAGGCCCTGAGATTAGCTGCTTAACCAACTTCAGCAGCCTTAAGCAGGCTGGAATCCTCTTACAGATCCACACTCGCTCTGAGACTGTGCACAGCATAGCAGTTTTCCACGAGCAAGTCTGCTGGGTGCCAGTGCATGGCACTGCAAATGCAATTGGGAAGAGCAAAGTTGTTTTCAGCTCAACTTTGCTAAAAATTTGCTTCATGATTGGGCTGAAGCCGAAAGGAAATTTGCAGATGAGTCTTCACTCTTATAACACCAAATTAGATGACTGTGCAAGATGAAGGTGAATTCCTGCTATTTTTATTCATACATGCCTGGACCATAACCCTGGAGGGATCACTCTATCTGGCTGAAGTAGGGCAGCCAAGTAGAAAAGTTATATTTCGATATAACATTGAAATTATTTATTCTTTTGTAAAACAGAAGATGTCAGGGCTTTATCACATGATGTGCAGAAAGTAACATGGATTCTGCCCAGTACATAAGTATGTAGAGATAGAAGCACTCTCTGAAGTCACCTATGTGAGCCCATGTAGGTACATACTATTTAATCTGATAAACTTTCTCAATAGCTTCTTCAAAATCCTTATAACATCTTGCTACTTACTTGTCCAAGAAGAAAGCTTCTCCGTGTCCTTAGGATGCTCCTGGTCTGGGGTATCATCTACATGAAACAGAAACCATCTTTTTCCAATGAATTTGTACTGCACTTAGAAAGGACATGATATTTAAACCACTACTGCAATAAAAATTATAAACAGCAGCATTAATCATAATCAAAAAAACATGTATTCCTCTCTCACTAGCCACATAAAATATAGGTAGGGTCTGTCTGGTTTTATTTATGTACTCAGAGGTTCTGGTATTAAACTGGGCTATTAAATGTTAGGCTGTATGCTGGAAAGGAAGGGGGATACTTCTGCCAGTCAGGGCGGTCAGTGGGATAGGAACAATGACCAGTAATCACCACTAATGACTGGCCTATTAATACTGATGAGGCACGAGTGTCAGAGACCAGGTGCAAGAGACACCGGGAAAGGACTGAGCACTAATTGCCCTATTCAGAAAATGTAAATGCACTAACAGGCTGCTGACAGCGGTGGAATGGCAGGACACTGGCTACAAACCTCAGAAGAAAACATGAAAGTGAGAGCTGGAAGAGGCTTCCAAGGTCTTCTCCAGCCTAAATGCCAATGAAACTTTCCCTCAGCCTTGCATTTGCTGCCAAAGGCCTTTTCCCATGGGAGGATCTGAGGGTCCAGAGAGTCTATCCATTTCATGTAATTAGCGTGAGGTGTCCTTGCACATGGCACAGAGGTTGGAACTAGTTGAACTTTAAGGTTCTTTCCAACACAAATAATTCTATACCTTACCTATCTCCTGCTTTACTCCAGACTGTAGCTGCAATGGTCTGGAACATTCCTCGTGCAGCCAGAGCTGGCTTGTCCCATGGTAATTGTATCCAGTGTTCCACACCAGCAAGCTAGAGGCTCTTGCTAGAACAATAGGACACACATGGACTTTGAATCCCCTTCACAGGTATCCCACAAAAAGTCCCTGTCACAGCCCCCCAATGCAGGAATGTCCTCAGATACACCTTTGCCCAAGGAGTCTCCACAAATGGCTCACAAAACACCTCCAGTTGATAATAAACCATATCTTGGCAAAAAGTACTTGTCAGTAAAGAATATCAGTGCAGCTACTCTGACAAAACACACTTAGGTTCATCTCAAATTTTACTTTCTAAAAGGAAAATTTTGTCTAAGGGTTTATCTAGCTTAGAACAGATAAACCCTTAGAACAGGGTTGGATAGCTTGGAGCAGGCTGTCCAGGGCAATGGAGGAGTCACCATACCATGAGGTATCTTAAAAACGTGTAGATATGGGGCTTAGGGACATGGTTTAAAGGTGGGCTTGGTAGTGGTAGGTTAACAGTTGGACTTGATTATCTTAAAGGTCTTTTCCATCCTAAATGGTTCTGTGATTCTCTGATTCATCCTGCCTGTCTCAGAACAACATTGGGACAGAGTTAATTCCATTTACGAGGGACAAACCTTTCCTGTGACTGTAGATGGGGTTTGGCTGCCCAGCACAGAGAAGAGTTTTGGTAAAATAGCTTGAGTTAGGTGAGGAAAAAACTCTCCCTGAAGACAGATGTCACACAGTGTAAATAAGACTAATTTTAAGCATTCATGTATGTCATTTCTATCATTCTTAGCGTCTGTTCCGATCCCTAATGTTCTGTGATTCTGTGAAAAGCATCAGGAATAACTCCATGGCCACAGATGAGCTGAACGCTCACACAGATTGCCTGCAGATCCTGACTACCTCCTTCGAGTTGAAGAACCACTTTATTTGGTTTTGGACTTTCTGGGCTGTGCACCATTTTAACTACTTTGGTCCAAGTGCCCCATGGTAAAGTCTTACTGAAGAAAGCACCAGTATTGGTAGCCAGCTTTTAAAATCTGCTTTAAGGGAAGAAAAGGTCTTTTCTCTACTAATAGAGACTTTTGCAAAACAACAGAAAACTTTAGAAGCCACTTGATGCTCCTTATATAGGGAAGCTGTGTAAACAATGAGAAAGCTGCATTTATGTAGTTACTCTTATGTAGCCACAAGAATTTTCAACTACAAGCCCTACAATACATTGTCCTTACTACTCCATATTAGTCCTTTGAAGGCACTGACCACTGAGACTTACTTAAGACAAAGGTGAAAAGAAATGCATGAACTTGTACTTGAACTTAGGGCTTGAGTGCCATGTTTACAGCTATTTCATGGCTCTTTAATCTTTGGCCATTAAATGGAGGTGATGGCTTGGCTAGCCCCAGGGTATGTGGAGCACAGGCTGATTTTCTTCTGCCCTTGTTAGAACTGTGGTTAACTTGTCAAATGGCTCCCCACTGTCTTCTGAAAAGTTCAGATTCTCTCTCTGCTAAAGCACAGTATGCAAAAAACTACCAGTTTACAGCAGAATAGTTTCTGTCCTGTGGCACTGTTGTGATACCACATGTGTGTGTGTGCACAAAAAACCCCACAAGCACACACACTGCTAACAATTAGAAGGTCAATATGTATTGCTGGTTCTACTCTCCTAACTGTGCTGCCTCTATTATTTATTACCGAAACACATCTGATACAGCAAAGGAAAATAACACTTGTCAAAATCGTCTTTTGCAGCTTGTGTTTTGTTCTGCATGCTTATTTGTATTTGTCTTTCCTTCTGAAGTGTCTGCCTTATATTAATTTTTTTCCAGGTGGCTGTGAAAAGCTTGTAAGTAGCTTAGAAAAAAATTCCAGGAGATGAAGAATAATTTGTAGCAGTGGAGACTACCTACGGCTTGCTATAACCATGCGTTTGGAAAAAAAGGGCAACTCTTACAAAAGCAGGAAAGAAAAGGAGACCGCGAAGGAAAAGGGTGAACCACATTGCTTGGTCTTTACAGTGCAAGCCATATAACAGTGAGAAGAAAGATAACTGATGGGTAGTATTTTAAGGCATATTAACCCAATTACGAGTATATTTTTACAATCGTAGCTCCAACATTTATCACACTGCATTTATTAGACCTCTGAGCTAGGTTATGTCAAATGAAATGCTGTGAAACTACAGCATTTCATTAAATTGCTGCCCGAGCAGGGTATTCAATCCTGATACTCTAAACCCACATGATTTTATCAAAATCTTTGGAAATTGAAGCAATCACTAAAAGGTGTCGGGAAATTAAAATGTTCTGTCTCAGTGAAAGAGATACACTCCTTGTAACATATATCAGTGGGCTTTTTTTAAAGACACATTACTATGCAGAGAAAAGGCATCAAATACAGAAGACGTAGTAGATTCCAGAAAAGTCTAGCTCCTGCAATTTTTCATACTTAAAAATAGACTGTAAGGGATGAAGAGGTAAGTTTTTTTCGTAATTTGTTTTGGGTTATTTTTTTTCTCGATTCTGTACTTGATCCTCTGATTGATCAGGTGCCTGCATAAAAGAAAACCACGCAGGATTTATCGACAGTGTTACAAAAGGAAAATGAATGTTCTCAAGCCTACTGTCTCAGAAGTTTGACACATTTTGTGTACCTTTTAATATGCTGAAATCAGGCATTTGGCCTTGCAGCAAATATTGTAGGTTGGGAATCACAGGACATTTAAAATGGTCCCGAGGGCATGAAAGGGAAGAGGTAAAATATTTTACATCCTTTCTTATGGAGGTTTTACCTTAAAATCCTATGGCTTTACTTACCAAAATACCCCTGAGTACGTAGCCCCCATAGCTGAAGGATCACAAGATACTGCGAAATAGGAATTTACCTCATACTCATTGCCCTACACATTGCAAATGAATAGTGCAAAATTAATCCAAGAAAAATTGAAACATTGGAGGATAAAAATGTTTTGTAATCGCACTGTGGTTAACTCTGTGCTGCAAGGAAGCAATGCTGGTGTTCAGTGTTGTTCTATATATCCCAGAGTACAACACATTGCCTCCAGATGCTGTTCTAACAAGCAGCAGGTCTCCTGTGGGTCCTCTGTCCTATGTATTAGCCTCACGTATGTGTTTCAAATACCTTGGAGCATTTAAAATCTCACTGCACACCCATTTCAGACATCTAAACCTCCCTCTGAATGACTATCCAAACCACAGGAAAACAGAACATCGGACTTTCATGAACTCCTTCTAGTTGAAAGTGGTGAATCCAGCAGAGATTCATATGAGGTAATACAGCTGTGACTTCTGCCATCACAGTTCTTCCCTTGCAGACTCACACATCCTGCTGGTACTGCTCAAAGTGCAGCCAGCTGCTCATTCCTACAAGCTGCAGAGTAGATTTTTCTAGGGACAGCATAATGTCCTGTTAGCTAAAAAGTCAAGAGTTTCAAGAAATACTATTTTCTACTTCTTTTAACTAGTATTTCCTCTCAAAATTGTAAAAGGGGTGTTAGTAAATTCAAGCACCAAAATCCTTAGTTAAAAACCTATTAAGAATAAAAGAATGTTACAGGTTGGAAGGAACCTCAAAAGATCATCTAAGTCCAACCCCCTCTGCTGGAGCAGGGTAAGCCTAGAACACCTGCTGTGCCCAGGCTGTCTCCCATCCAAGTACAAACCAGGCCCAACCTCACCTAGCTGATCCAACATCCCATCTCTATGTCTCTTCACCCACTCCTCTGGGCAAGAGGTCTAATTTACTGCAGTTAGTAGATGTGGGGAGTCACTGGCTGCTGGTGTTCTTCCATTGACTCACCCCATTTCACAAGGATAAGAGTCAAGTGAGTAACAACTATCTTCCCCAGTGATCCAGTCTGAACCAGATGCACACATATTTCATATATGCATGTCTATATATATATGAACTGGATGAAAATTAGTACAATTTGGATAAACTCATTGTCTCAGGTTATAAACAGAGACAGCCCCACTTCGCTGGAAGATTTGTGCTTCCCTGTCTCACATTTTTGGCTCAGAAGTTGCCTCAATACTTGCAGTGACTCACCTCTGCCCTTGAACTGCCCTGCTTCAATGCGTTTTCACCTATCCTGACAGAAGAGGAGTGAAAATGCCCCCCCAGGGGCAGGTAGGCAAGGCACGATTCCCTGACACGCAGCAGGAGTTAACTAGCAATGTTCTGCATTAATCTATACTCCCTTGGTTATTGCTCACACTACACTCCCCCACAGAGTTATGAGGGAGACACTATCCACCCTTGACCAACTCCTGGAAAGCTAGCACTGACAGATAAAGCCCAAGACATGCCAAAAGAGCACTTCCATGCTGGCTGAGCCTGTCA
>JAOXOE010000405.1:44485055-44493893 GCA_028565055.1 Phoeniculus purpureus
TTCAACAGTTATTTTCTTGAGGTTTATTGCAGAGACTGATGTTAGCTTCTGTCATTCAATTGCCTGGGCAGCCTTGTTTCGTAGGATCTGGTCACCCGTATGTCCGGGAAGCTACTACATCCATTATTGTGCCTTTACATTTCTGCACATGAAAAATGCCATTTCTAGCCCCCTATTTGACTCCACAACAATCCGTCTCGATCATTTGCTGTGCTTCTTGTTTACTCTTAAACACAGAGTTCATTTATTACTGTAATTACATAGCAAAAACACATATGCATTAAGCACTGATCAATATTAATCTTTTGGGAGCAAGTTTACTTTAGATCTTGTGTTCTAGTTTCTTAAAGCTTAAGAATGGTGGGAGGAATAAGGAGAGAAATAACTGACCAGTCGAGATGTCTTTCCAGTTGGGTAGAAAAATATTATTATGTCAATTCTACACTTGCTTAGTTCACTCACCTTTTGAATTCCTGCTTCACATCTACTTCACATTTAAACTGCGCCGCTCACATGGCTATCAACCTTAACTACACCATGTCCCTGCTGTTGCCATTGCTTACCTTACAAAACACCAGTTAAGGGAAATTACTACTTCTGTGAGTAGCAGTACTGCCCTGAATGGGACTGCTCAAGGGAGTACAGCTACTCAAGCGTATCTGTGCCTGCAAGATAGGCTTTTAACTAGCCAGAAGCATGACCACTGTGCAGCAAGGTTTAACCTCTGCAGATACAAACACATTTTTTACTGCCTACAGTGAAAATTTTCTGTCCCAATTTTTCCAGTCTATATTTTAAAACATAGTAAGGTCCAAATTTTAAGAGAAGATTGTTAGTGTCATATAAACTTTGGCCTTTTTTGGCATCCTGTTTAAGAGAAGTCTGAGTTCCCTTCATCTTTTCAGGCACTGGCAACAGACAAACTTCAAATAATATAAACCATATGAAATAATTTACTGTAGACTTAGACACCTCTTTAAAACTGTATTTTTGTTATTAATACACTTACATGTTATTACAGGAGGATTTATTCTCTAAGTGCATTGAAAGGCATATAAACAGATAAACTAGGGGCATATTTTATGCTCAAGAATGTGATAAAGATAGGATTAGAATAGACATATTTGCCATCTGAGCTACAGTAGGCACTATCAGCAACAGCTCAAACAAAACAAGACTAAAAAACCCAAGGCATACAGTTATTGATGTGGGAGTGCTGCTAGCAGTTTTTAAATTATCAACGTTCTGTGTTAACCACATTTATAAAAAGAACCTTTCATATTTTTAATACCTTCCACCACAGGCAACTCAAAAGTATCCAAACACTCATTTTTCTCATCTTTTTCCCCTTCTTTACAATAAAAGCAGTAAAAGTCTATTATCCACGAGGCTGCTCATTCACTGCACATTTCCATACTTTTCCATTCATTTTTATTGAAATCAGGCAGCAGTCCAACAGACCCAGATTCCCATGAAACGGGGCAGACATCCTTTAACCCGCATGTATCACTTTGTGAGGGTGATACGATCTCTCTGTTCACTACAAGACCACAGTTTTGTTAAGAGCTAAAAAAGACATGGACTCATTTTCCCTTGAAGCTGCTGCCTCGAAACCAGTAGCAAACCAAAGCCATCGCTGCTGCGAACCAAAGGTCATGCTGAGAAAAATGAAACCATATATGAATAGACTAGGGCTCCAAAGCCTCGCCGACAAATTCATTCTGAGGCTTGTGCTATCTCTTTGAGGGCGTGTGTGTATGAACGGTCTCAAGAGAAGCGTTAACAAATATCTCTGAATTCTAATGTTCGCACTGCTGCAGCATTTTAAACGTCAACGGTCTGATGTACACTATGGAATACGAATTTCTATTCGCAAGGGATTGTAACCTGGTTTTCCCTGCAAAGTTTGTAATCTGCTTTCCACCTTACATTAGGACTTGCTGTCTAGTGGTAGCAACATGTGACACAGCAGTATGTATTAATTTATCAGGTTCGTTGCAAGGCATTTCTCAATTACTCTCAATTAGGGAAAAAAGAAATGTTATCCTTTGGGGGGATGCTGAAGGTGCTCTGTCATTGTTTATAACCCTGTATGCATTGAAGGTAACAAATACGGACATTATGTACTGGGAATAGATTTATATTGGAGAAATCCTTGTCTGCAGGTAGCATAAAATCAGGAAAGTTCGACTTTTTAGATTGAGAAAAATTTGGAATAAATTTCTTTCTCCCCGCACAAATTCTCTTTTTGCTTTTCATTATTTTTGCTTTTAAAAAACCCTCAAAACTAAAGCAGCCTTTCCCAGTGAAACAGAAAAAGCTGGATCTGTCTGCTTTAAGCTTGGGAGAAAGTATTTACTGTCATAGCACACGGATACCGCAAGCAGTGAACAATGAACGCTTTACTCACACGACTGACCTGGTGTTTTCAGATGTGATTCTATTCAATTCACTGGCAATAGGAAGGCAATTAACTCATCAGTTGTTCATCACCAACACCACAGAGCAAACACAGCATTATTCATTTTTTCACCTAAAAGTTGAATGCAGATATTCACTTGCATTTATATTGCTATTAACGTTTTGTTGTATTTTTTAGTAGAGTTGTAGGCTAAATATGTCTTCTACCAGTTTTCCTTATCACTGCTGTCTCACCATCTTTACAAACAGAGCATCCTGCTCTCCATCTTTTGCTCAGCGTGTAGGTACGGAGGATTGCTTGGCACAGCATCTGCTTTTCAGAGCTGAGGGATGCTTTCTGATGTCTCTTCTTTCTCGTGGCAGAAATTGAGTACAAACTGAAAGCCATGCTCCTTTAAACTTCTGACTTGGAAGAGAAATGGAAATACAAAGTATGCATTTATCAAAAATGCACACTGATAAATGCAGAGGTCTTCAGCAGACAGAGGTGTTTAAAACCTGATAAATTTATTTAGCAGTAGGAGAATTCAGTCAGAATTCAGTCAGTAGGATAATTCAGTACTACAAAGAAACTTCACCCCATAAGCTCCATGTTAAATTCCTAATTTCTTTCAAATATCATGACTTGTCTTGAATCAATGCTTAAATGTGATAAAGAGGCCATTGTGTCTAGTATAAGTGGTCTTCTGAGTAGTTAACGTCACTGGAGCACTGCAATTCCCTAGTCAAAATGAACCCAGTGGCCTTCAGCCACCAGGTCTTGGTGGACATTTTGTCTGAAAACTCAGCAGCAGTGAGAAATTGCTTCCACACAAAACTGCCTGTTACTTTAAAATCACACAATACTTTGGATTAGAAGGGACCTTTAGAAGTCATCTAGTCCAACCACTCTGCCGTGAGCAGGGGCATCTTCAATAAGATCAGGTTGCTCAGAGTCCCTTTCAGAGTGACTATAAATGTCTCCATGGATGGGGCATCTATACCATCTCTCTGGACAACCCGTTCCAGTGTTTTATGACACTCATAAAAAATGTCTTCCTTATATCCAGTATAAGTCTACCCTCCATTTGTTTAAAACTACTACCCCAGTCCTATAACCCATTTCTCCTATATGATTTTTGACAAATTAAACAGAAGGAAATCCCTACATATCTTCTAAAAATACTCCTTATACCAGACCAAAGGTACATTTTCAGTGTTTTTTCTGAAACATTTCCATTTTCCCATTGTTCTCTTCAAAAAATGTCCTAAAGTATGGCTACTTTTTAAACAATAAATTTAAATATATGGAATAGCCTGGAAATTATGTCTCTGGGAAATTTTCTTGGACAGTACTTGTATTTGCAACTACTTTTTCCAATGTAGAGATTGTGATTCATTAGCAATAGGCTGCAGCACCTCTGCCTCCTGCTAAAATCTAAACATATGTGTTAAATACCTACAGACTTTTTCATGCCTTTAGGAGTCTCTTTCTCTCGAGGTTTCATCACATATTTTTTTTTTCTTTCTTCATTTTTTTATATGTAGGCTGTATCTTTCAAAAAGAGAAATGAGAAGGAGCAAGGCAAAGAGATACTGTAAAATGTAAGCTGAGCAGTGCATGGAGAAAAAATGTTTTTTATCACTTCATTTCATAGCTCTGTTTTATGGTTGGTGAGATTATTTGTATAATAAATGAAAACACAAAGGGAAATCTGAATAAACTTCTGTCGTGCAAGTGTGTCTTCCTGTTCCCTGCCATATTATTTCCACGTAGGATTCTTTTTCTGCTTTCCTCACATACTTACTTTCTCAGTCTAGTGGGCACTGTCCAGGCAGAGGGGCAGTGCTCTGCCTCAGTAGTCCCTTTGGTATTTTTGTGATTACTCCAAGCCACTGTTGGGGATCAGGGCACACAGGACAAAATGGCAGTCATTGCATCTGCTTGCAGCCTAAGTGGGGAGATCCTTGAATTCATAAGCAACAGTGTTATTTTTCTGTCATCAAGAACTATATTAGAACCTTTTTGCTGTTGTTGGTTTCTTTGCCTTTGTTCTATTTGTAGACCACTCCAATGACACTCTATGCTCTATGTGTCCACCTAAATACATTTCATGTGCCACAGTACTTCTTCAGCTTCATCTCCCATCCAGATGTTTATACTCATGCACTTACATAAGCTCCAAACCATCAGTTACCCTCCTTTTTCTCTGCTGGAAGCTGTTCCACTGATCTTTCTGCAATATTTGCTTTTCAAGACATGCATCGTACTGAGCTATGACTGGCCAGCCCCACAGCCTCTTCATTTCCAGTCCCTAGATATGACCTTGTGTTTTGTACTATTCCACTGCTACCTCCAGTCCAGATTCTACCTAGCCCCGAGTTCTGGCTCATCAGGAAATTTCACCATCAATTCTATTCCTACTCCCTCCCTTCATTCCCTCTCCTTCCTTCCTCCCTTTTCTTCCTTCCTCTCTCTCCTTCCTTTCCCCCTTTTCTTCCTTCCACTCTTCCCTTCCCTCTTCCCTTCCCTTCCCTTCCCTCCTCCCTTCCTTACATCCTTCCACCACAGTCACAGTTAAAAATATTCAACAAGATCCAGTTTAGAAGTAATTCCTGAGTGACGATCTTTCAGGTCACCACTTTCCATCTCAGGACTTCTCAGTTTTGTTCCACTTGAGCAGGTTCCTGACCCATCCTCTAAATCTCCTGCTCATTCCTATCTCCTCCAGTTTAACTGATCATTACCCCATATCAAATGCATTACTGAAGTCCAGATAGATGGTATCTAATGCATTTCCTTTGACTAGAAAATCATCTATCTTATCAAAGGAAACTATCAGGATAGTTTGGCACAATCTACCTTTGGTAGACAGGAGACAGATGGTAAGAGGCAGATGGGGAAAAAGAACCCCGTACAGAGCGCTGCTTGGCCAGGCAGACACTGCCTGCAGAGTGCCCGCACCATGGACACTGGCTTTTTTCCTTCAGGTAGCAAAACAGAGGAGCAGTTTAATAAAGGGTTTAAGGAAGAAGAGTACAAAGGCTTTGTGGGTAAATGGAGAACACATCCCAAATGAGGGAGTTGGAATAAAGAAAAGCAATGAACCTAATGATCACGTTTACCAGCATGGCTGTTGACACATTGAATAATGATGAATGGCAAAGGTAAGCAGGAAACACAAATAGTGTTCGTTTTTCTCACAGCAGGACAGCTAAGAAATCAAATTAAACCAAAGAAGCCAGTTTTCATTTCACATAATACGTAATTAAAACAGGGAATCATGGAGACCAAAAGCTGAGGACTATACAGCTCATGTAGCTGTGTGGAAGAAAAGTCCTCAAACTGCTTTACAACAGAAAGATAAACCTCTGTGTCAGTAAGACCCTGTGTGACAGAGTGCTGGAACCTAACAGAGCATCCTTCTGCAGCAAAGCACTCCGTGATCTGCTTATTTTCTTCTGATCCTCTCTAGAACCTTTGCTTTTAAGGTTAGGGTTTTTTCTTCACTTACTTAATGGGAATAATTTTTTCTTCTAATTTTCCATATACGTAAATATTTAGAGAGACTTGAGAGCTTCCCATGGATGCTAGAGCAGCTTATATTTGCAGCGTTTCTTGTCATCCCAGTGACAGGTCTGTGTGCCTGAAGTGATACAATCAACCAGGGCAATCAGTGGTCTGCAAGTTAGACTCTGCTTTGCTCCGAGCAGTTCCTTGGAAACTACTTGGTCTCAGCAGACCTACATCATATCATGGGACAGCCTGTGGTGAGTTATTTCCACTATCCCACAGCAATCTTCCCTTCCTTTTTGAGTCTACATCAATCATTTATGAAAGTAATTCTTTCTAAGTATACCTCAGCCAATGAGCCATGGTCACTTTACGTATGAGCACTTGAACTCATATTCTCCAATTAGTTTTATTTTACCCATTAAGGATTAATGTCCACAAGCTCATTGGTTAGTAAAATTCAAATACTTTTACCTTGACAGGAATGCCTAGAAAATGGTTTGGAGGGATAGTCTACGAGGTCCCAGATGATTAGTAGTAACAATGTTCCCTAAGTTTAAAGACTAGCAAATAATAAAGTTAGTGTGCTAAGCCAAACCTGTGTTGTGCTTTGATTTCCATTTGAGGGTTGTACACAACTAATATAGTGCAGTAATACTAAACCACTATTCAGTAAAACCGTGAGCAGTTACCATTTACAGTATATCATAGTCAGATGACAGCAGGAATGGTGGGAGTTCATTACAGGGACCATGAATTGTTGGAGGTAATTTAGATTACAATTTAAAGTTTAATTTAAAAATCTATCAACAAATGTGAAAGTGCTCGGGGAACATTTTAAAATGCACTTTAATCTCACCAGCACAAATAGCTTTTCAGAGCCCTAAACATCATCACCTGGAAAAACAGTAAAACTTTACTGCATCTTTAATTAAATTACAAACACAAAGGATAATTAACTTTTCTTATTTTTATTTTATTCATGCTATTGTTTCCCTTCAGAGTCAATATCTTCAAGTTGCAGGAAAAGGATGTTATGAAGAAGTTTACAGCCTGCACATTCCTCCAGGATATTATTGCATCAAGCAGATGAAGTGCAAGACACACGCATGCACACACGCACAAGCACAGACACACACAGAGAATCGACAGAGGTACTAGAGACTAAGATGTTCACCAAAGCATATAAGAAGCTTGGTTTGGAAAAAAGAAGAGGAATGAATCAATCATCCAGCCACCTGAAAAGGGAAGGCAGTCTCTGCTGTCCTCAGCATGTACTGCAGAGGTCACATGGTTCATACCATAGGACAGATGAGAAATTAGAATCTAGCTTGCTCAAGCTGACCACTCATAGAAATGAAGCACTCATGTCTTGCGTTTACCTTGACTTCCAAGGCCACATCATCTTATCATGATTTCTTTGCATTCAGAAGGCATGTTTCATTCTTCACCAGGTTAATCTGTAGGTCTATACAGCCCAAAAGCAACTGCAAAAACAGGCCAAATTTTTAGCAAGCATGGTCACCCCTAATGCCACTGACCTATTGTTTTAATTTAATTTTCTAACTTGAACTGAGTTCAAACTTGTATTGGGTCATGAGTCTACAAATGGTCCTCAGAAAGCTCCCAAGCATTTGGTCATGTTGAGATACATCTATTTGCATTGTCTTTAAAGAGGTTGATGCCAAAGCTGATTAAATTGAGGAAAGTGTGACAGAGACGGAGAGAAAACGTAGGCAAAGGCTAGTATTTGCACAGCTTATACTCAAATTAGAAGCGCTTGCTGTGGTCTGGCTGGTTAGAGGTGTGCATAGAACAAGAACATGAAATAAACCTAACATTGCAGAAAGATGCTGCTGGGAAAATTTTGTACCAAGATCTTTACAATTCTTGATATTATTAAGAAGTCTTAGTTGAGTTCCTGAAAAAATCTAAAACCAGGGAATTTTAATGACTACCTTAAGCTTCCCTGAAGCCCAAGGACTACTCAGAGAATCATAGAATCATTAGGGATTGGAAGGAACCTCAAAAGATCATCTAGTCCAATCCTCCTGCCACAGCAGGATCACCTAGACCAAGTCACACAGGAACACATCCAGGCAGGTTTTAAATGTCTTCAGTGAAGGAGACTGCACAACCCCCCTGGGTATGCAGCAGCAAGAGTCCCCGAAACTATTTTAACAAGGTTTTTGGGTGATCTAGGGGTTCCCTGAATGGAAAAGCTTGGGGAAGCCAAGAGGCAGCCACTGGGGTTTGCATGCTATCATGACACTCTGATGGAGCTGGAGCTATTTAAGGGAGGCAAAACCAGAAATTGCACTCAGACCACACGCAGCAGCGAGAGCACTGGGCTTCGGTCACCACTGCGCATGGGTGTGCAAACCCAAACAGAGGTTCCCCAACAAGGTGAGGCTGTGCAGGTGACAGGCTGCCAGGAATGTAGCACTCTCTTAATGTTTTCTTGGCTGCATATGGTGTGAGCAGGTAGATTATCTGCTTGACCAGGCAGCACAGCTGCAAAACAAGGTTGAAAAGCTGTAAGCTGAACTAGAAAGGCTCAGGAGAATTAGAGAGGCTGAAATAGAGGTAGACTGGTGGAGCCAGGCTCAACAGTCTGGACAATGACCAAATAAAAGCCAGAATCAAGGGGCCTTTGTATCCTGCACTTCTCAGATGAAGGACAGAAGCCCAAGCAGAAGGGATGAGTGGGGCCAAGTGCAGAGCCGTGGCAGAAGGCGAGCACCATCCTTGCCTGCTTCATCTGAGTAATAGATATAAGCCCCTATTGGAAGACAGCTAGTCTAGTAAGGATATAGAGGATAGAGAACGCATACCGGAGGTCCTAGCAAGGTTGCATAAATCCAGGAAGTCTTCCAGTAATATGATTACCTCCACAAAGAAGAGAAGGGTCCTAGTTATTGGAG
>JAOXOE010000405.1:44493993-44513426 GCA_028565055.1 Phoeniculus purpureus
CCCACCCCCCCCCATCCTCTGAAACAGGCACAGTAGCTGTGGGACATGTCCTCATATTCTGAAGACACAAAATCTTCCCTCCTTCTCCAGAATTAGATATATGCCTGCAGTTCTGGCTGTAAACTATTGTACAACTCGTCTGTGTTTTAATTATCATGAAAATGATACCCCGGGGGAATCTGCACCGTGGTTTGCTGAGTGTTTCACTAAAGAGGTGAATGAAATCATCTCTAGCAGTCCAGTTTGTGCGGTGGCTGTTTAGACACCACATAAACAGGATCCTTTTTATTTACGTCAGTTGCACAAACCCAGAACTCATTCAAAGGATTTGCATGTTCACAGGCTTAGCTAATCACCTTAGCCCAGTGCACGTTTGCAAATTTGCCTGCTGTCAATTGCTGGAATCTGAAAATCTGCCCAATGCCTGTTAGAGCCATCACCAAGTGCCAGGGGCAGTGGCAAGAGCAGGTTGGGGTGCAGCAGCAGAGGGTGTGAGCAGACTGATTCCCCCATCCATGCCAGCAATGGAAATGCCAGCTGAACAGCCACTGATCTATTGCTCTTGATTGAGTAAATAACCTCAGCTTCCCATCCTTCTGGAAAAGCCAAGCACGTAAACTGGTGCTTCATGCACCCCGGCTCCTAGTCCTTAATTGTTGTACATCCAAGTTCATACTCGCACAGACTGTTTAAATGGAGGAACAGTGAGGATGGACGTATTTCCAGAAAGGCTGAGCTTTCACTGAAGTACAGGTTCAGGCTCACAATTCTCCAGGGACTCAGATGTCTCCTGTTCCAGAACTACAGGTAGTTTCAGAACAAAACTGTATTTACTGAAGACTACTGAAACTTAAGCATGCCTTCTCTGCACAGGAGCTGAGGTTCTTACCTGGCGTTATTCTTAATGTCCTCCCAGGCACGTTGTTCTCACCTGAATACAGCAGAGCTTTTCTCCTGTGCCTACTGATTTACATAGAGATCTCGGTTAGGGTTCCAGCTCTACTTCCTTGGCTGCTAACCTTACACAACCTGCACAAGTCATTTAGTATTTGAATGCTGATGACCCACCTAAAATTCTTTCCACACCCCAGGAAACCATACACATTCCCCCACAATTCGTTAAAAAGCAATCACCGAGCTGCTGGCTTCATTGAAGCACAGCAGTCTGCCCCGCTCCAGCCCCGTACGTGGGCAGGGAAGGAGGGAGGAACAGCGCTAAGCGTGTGATCTCACACTGTGCCTGATCACACCTGAGCCAAGCCAGGGGCTCAAGCCAGGGAGCAGCCATCGAGCCAGGGCTGCCGCGAAAAGACACTTGCACAGACATTTCTGAAGAAAAGGTTGAGCTCACAGGGAATTCATTCCCTAAGTGAACATAAATAAAGACTAATATCAAATAATAAATTAAACCCCAAACATTTCAGTAAGTCCTGTTACTGGAGGCTTTTCCACTCACCCACCCTTCCATGTAGGGACTGCAGGTCGCACTTTTAAAGAGGGATTGTGTTGGTAAGAGTGAGACAGACGACCCAGTTTTATGTAACTGGTTTTTACACCCGATATCACAGTCAGTTCATTGTTTAACATGAGGCTTTAATTCGGTTGTCTTCATCAACGAGCTACTTTGTGTCCATATGGCTAATAAGTTTTATTCTGCATTCCAACTAATGAGGAAATAGAAAGCATTTTAACAGTGCAGCTGATCTAACAAAAAACACATCTGAGGAGGATTAACATTTCAAAGGAACTATTTGCTCAAGTGAGCTGTCTTTATTATGATCTAAAGGGGGAGAGCTGAAGACGAAACCTTGAGTAACATTTTCATTATGGTAGCTTAGATACTGGAAATTAAATAGACCAAACTGAATTATAAAAACTCCTTGTACTTTATCCTGGAGATAATTAAAACTACTTTACCATGTGTCAGCGATAACAAATGAAAACTGGTGGAGACAAAAAATATTGCAGTACTGTAAATACTTTCTGGCAAAAAAAAAATATTGCTCATTTTAACCGTGCCCTGTAAAGAAAAAAATCATTTACCAGAAAGCATAAAGAATGGGCTGAACTCTATTGGTATGTTTTTATGGAAGACATATGGCTCATTCTCACTTCTCAAAAATGTGTGGTTCTAGTAGTAGGCAATTGTTTTACTACAGAATACCAGCACAACTTTAATTTAGATTAAAAACATGACACATTTCCAGTGCAAGGCAGGCAAGTTTGTGGGGTATTTTTGGTGCTCTTTTTTAAAAAAAATCCCTATTTCTCCAGTTTTTAAAGCCTTGTTCCATTTACAGCTGTTCTTTCACTCTCCCCTTCTGATGGGGAGGGGAAGCAAACACCTGCTTGCAAAGTCAAAGCCAGCATTGCTTCTCCCAAGCCAGCTGGCCAGGGTGCCATGCCGGGTATGTACTTCTTCCCCTCCAGAGACCATATGCATCGAACACACTGTGAGAATGGTCTCTACTAGCACAGAATCCAGTGCCTGGCTTTCTGCAATTCCACAGCTGTGGAATCTGGCTCCAAAATAAACTCTCCACTGAAGAATTCATCAACTTTGCTCAAAGGAATGGAAAGAGTAATTCCTAGTGTTGAGATCCAGCATTAAGGTGGCTTTTCAGACTGAACATTGCATGCTGAAGTCTTATAATGAAGAAGGATCTCAGGGTTTAGAGTTCTCTTTACAAACTGATTATTCCCTTCTGTAGTGTAAATGATGAGTTTATGTAGCTATAGGATGTGTGTGATGACTACGTTCCTTCCATCAATATACGCTTTAAGGGAGTCACGGCGTTGTCAGTTCCTGCTCTGGGTTCTCTGTGTTCTCTGGAGCTTATAATGCCAGATGTGGTCTTTGAAGGATCCCACACTGTAATGTAAAGAACAGCCCGTGGTCATATGGCTAATACAATCTCATAAACAGCACCAGTTGGTCTTGAGCTACTCAAGGGCCGTTTGACAAGCATCTGTCAGGAACTGAACACATTGCTAAATTCCCCGTGAGTGGCAACTATATACTGGGAAAGCCCATTTGTACTACAGGAGTAGAGGATAGAAAAGGACCTACTGCTGACGGGTGGATACACTCATACCATGCACTGAGATGTCAGAGTACAAGAATTTGCTATACCCTTGGTTGAAGGGTATATACAGAGGTTTCCCAAGTCTCGTGGCTGAAGATGCTGAAGACCAGAAAGTCCTCAGTATGGAAGAAGGTGCTCTCCTTGCAGTTTATATTGATTGTGTATCTGCTAATGCACTATACAGAAACAAACACCTTGTCTCTGTCCCTGGCACTCCTTGAGGGAGGTGTCTGAGATACCTGTGATGGCCACTAACACCAACATATGGACCACAGCCTTTTCCACCCCAATGACAGCTACAAGCACACTTGCTTGTTCAAGGGTGAATGATGGGTAATGCCCATCTTCCAGATCTGGGTGTGGAGCTCCCCCTCAAACTAGATGACTATCTAACATCTTTACAAATGGTAATTAAGGTGCATGCTCAGAGCTGCTATAATATGGAGGCCTTGTTTTAAAAAGCAGCCCTCCAGTCCTACTTTTCAGTCAGATTATTAGAGAGGGGCTGAGACATGTGTGTACTGGGACATGCATTTGCAGCCTCAGAAGGATGGAAGATCTAGGGTTGAGGAAATGTGTCTGACTGCAGGGAGGAGGGTGGATGTCTGCCAACAGGTCAAGACCACTGTAGTCACTGACAGGTACTGCCTTACTTTCACAAACACTCCAGGAGTCAAAATGGTTTTACTGGTCAGACTGACACTTAAAACCAAGGTGAGCTCTCCAGAAGCACATGGTTTACCTAACTGCTGACAAACGTGAAATCTGGTTTCTGGAGTGAAATAAAGTAGCAGGCACAGAAATGCAGCTTCTGATCCCCCACCCAGAACGCAATCATGTTTTCAAAGCGTTATTTATTTACCACTATTATTTATTATGTGAGCTCCCTCTTGTGTCTTGTTCAGTACCTGTGTAATCCTATTGTTTTGCTGCAGGCTTTTTCTTTCATGTAAGAAAACCCTCATTTTAAAGCTTTTCCTAGGTCATTCAGTCTCATAATACTCTATTTTGCTTCTCAATACACTTCTTCTGTGATTCATTTAACTGATGAAAAAACTCCAGCCCAAAAACCTGCAAGCCTCAACAACTAACAAGAAAGAAAAGCTTTGGGCATGTATTGCTCTCCTCTGGTTGTCATACAGTCCCTGTTGAAACTGAGGGCAAGGTCGGATGTTGCATTGTGTTCAGAGAAGGCTCAATACAGAGAGGAGCTTCACCTATGATCCAGAAAACCCACACAGGACATTTGTGTAGATAAGTTATGCAGAACAAAGTTATACCATCAACCTTGAAACTGTTGACATGTGAGCACAAGTGCCTATGCACATGGAACCGCTGGCAGGGACGGGACCTCTCAGACCGTATTGCTCACCCATGGTCCAACGGGTGAGTTTTTAAAGGCTGGGAAAAAGGAGAAACCTTAGCAGTGGTTAAAGTTTACCTCTACCTATTGCTCTTTGGAACGACTAACTTTACTCCCCAAATGACTCACACATTCGGTGCCTTTGATCTGATTGCACTCGTTATTATGATTATTGATGGTAATAATAGCAGAGCAGTCATGCCTCAAGGCCCCAGCTGAGATCAAGGCTCTGCTTTGCTAGGCAGGGAACACACTCAGAAGGGAAGACAAACCTTGCCCTTAGGAGCTTACACCTGAGTTGAAGGCGGCCGACAAGATGCAGGGAGGAGGAAGGAGTGTTATCTTTATTCTGCCCAGGAAGGAGAAGTTAAGTGGCTCACCTGAGTTGCAGGTATTGCAAGGTAGAGGAAGGACTTGGTCGGTGGTCAAAGTGCTTAAGAGGTTGCGGGACCAAGTTGGAACACTCTTGTCCTTGCCTTCATAAGTGTCTTGGCTGATGGCCAGCAAGAGGGACAGGGAGTTGTCAGCAGGGCAGTGCAGGACCCCACCAATGGTGGAAGGACTTCAAGAGTGAAGTGGTCAGTGCTGGATGAAGGTGGGGGTGAGCACCGGGTCACGTGCCTGCTTGCATAGCGGGTCCACCATACTTAGCACTGCAGTACAACAAAACAAACCTTCCCTCTGTCCAGGGATTTGAGCTACTCGCTGCTTCTAGTCTGGGGAAATTAGCCAGCACAGAGAGCCCTGCACTGCTTTGTGTGTGAACCTCAAATGAGCTTATGAGGCATCTCTGTGTCAGCTCAAAGCCTGCACCCTGGGATGGAACCAGGCAGTAACTGTTGACAACTCACGCTTCACCTCCCCAAACGTTTTGCCTCTTGCAAGGCTGTAGCAGTCTTGTGACTCCAGCTGAAGAAGCTGGAGACTGGCAGCAGAGGTGAAACCGTTCTCAACTATCATTAGTGTTCTTGGCCAGGGCTTCCAAAAGGAAAAAAAAGCTTGAAATTAGACCCCTCTTGCTACATTTTGGCACCTAAATACATGACCTGCTTTTGCAAGAGTGCTGACAGCCGTTGGTATGGCAACTGTGATTACTGGAAATTTCCAGGGGCTTGACTTTTGGAAAGCTGGCCAGTTATTTGGGTGCCAGCATTCAGGTTTAGAAGCCTAAATTTAGACAGCTTTCTTTCCTTTCAATCACAGCTATTTATTTATGAAACATTGATCATTACCTTAAACACATATAGGACACCAGATGTAAATAAGGGACATTAAAGCATCAAACAGCTGTAAGGACCCAATGGTAATATACGCTACAAGGAACCATTTGACTTAGCAGTGAAAAAAAAGGTGCAAGTGAGAAAGATTCCTTGGTCTGCTGAAAAAGAACTGTATAGCTAAAAGTACTTTAAGACAGCAATTTTCTGTTGTGATAGTTTAGGGCACCTCATCTGGGGACAATTCAGTCCATTGAGTTTGAGACCACTTTGCCATACGGCTGTGTGATCCTGTTCTGGAGATCGTGTGATTGCTGCTACGCTCTGTGGCAATGAGTCCCACAGTTTAATACGTGTCGTGGGCACAGTAGACAGTCTGAATATTGAGCACAGAAACTATGCTTCAGAATTTATGGGAGCATCTGGACTGTGAGTATCCATTAGGTGAATACACTCTGGGCCTTCTTCTAGTGCATCTTTTTAATGTAAAATGCTGACAAACTTCTATACATTCTGATAATTGAAGTATTTTTAATCCTGCTGCTGAATTTAAATTGATTAATTAAATTAGATCCATTCATTTCTTAGCTGTTCCCTTTGATACGCCTTCCTTCTGCTTCTGGTCAGAAATATGGGGTCTAATCTAACTCTCTCACCAATGTAACTGGTCTGGGTTTACACTCTGGTCAGAATCTGTTCTGTTAGCTTTTATTCTTGTAATCAGTTCACTTGCATTTATTTAGTTTTATTTGTGTATGGCCTATCTCCATTGCCACCTTTTAAAAATACAGTCTTTAGAAAGAAAGCCCTCCTGAGCACGCTCACATGCACAGGGGTATGGTATAGCTAATGCAATGCAAATGTATGCATAAACGTGTGAGCACACACATACAAAGTGAGTAAGTGTAATTCAATGTGTATATGTGGAAATATATGGAAAAAGGTCTCTGGAAAAAGTGCTTTTACTCACCCTGGTAAATTCACATCCAAACTCTTTGAGATATCTTTGGAAAGAGGCATAGCCTCAAGTAAACTAACAATGTGGGTCCTTCATCCTCCCCGAGGACATCTCTCTGCTGCTGTAAGCTCTGCAACCGCTCTCTCCCCAGGAACCCTGAGGTAAGAAGTATTGGTGCCTTATAATGACGTTTTGACAGTAGCTGACTGGCAACAAGTTTGAGGTGGACGCTGAACTCACGTTTGCCAATTCCTTTTCCACACTCTGATTTGTCCTTCCTGGTCTGCCACAGACAGGTTTGGGATTTGTGAGCAGCAGGGATTTGCTTTTATTACTGAGACATTTCAGTAGCACAAACAAAACCTGAACCATCTTCAGCAGGCTACCACACATCCAGATTGGTGCCAGAACAGTTTGCCTACTTGCTTGGCTGCCCTGCTGGACATCAAATCAAAGGCTTGGTTTTCTCCAACTCCCAAATTCCAGCACTTCCTTAAATTAAAGAGAAAGTTAAATGGCAATTCCAGTCTGGAACTGGCTGACAGGAGGCTACCAGACTCCAGGAATTAACCCAGGGAAAACAGATACTTCTGAGATTGTCTTCATTTTCTTCCAAAAAACCCAGGAACTAATACATCATCCGGCCTTTCCAAAAAGCTGGAGAATACTGCCCACAAAATGAAGAAACTGGAAGTGGCTATTAGCCTACATCTTGCTGTTGCACACAAAGTGTCCTTTCATCTTGGTTGAGATATTTTTTCCAATTGATTTATCTTATACTGGTTGTGTGGGTCCCATGGAGAAGGACACCGGTCCTTTAGTTCAACTGCTATTACAGCGGGGTAATTAAGTTAGTTCTGTGGTAGCTCTGCATCCCTTATCCTTATCATGGGTAGAGGTTTATGCTGTGCTAAGAAGTAAACACTACAGTGAATGTATATTCTTAAACATTTCTGTTTATCACCTCAGTCCAAATACAGCACAAATACAATGGAGGAACATGAGCATGGCACAACTACTTATTTCAGACCTTCCTGCTGATCCTCTGTGCTTGAAAGCAGCAATTAAAGCAGACCCACATGCAAAGGATGGTCCGTCTATTACTTATAGGACAGAGGTCCAAAAAGCTAAATCCCTGCAGGCACGTAAGAACACTCTTATCAAAGGAGCTGTTCATAGGCACTCACTCAGTGCAAGGACAGCTTGGGTTTTTCTGTGATTAATGATAAATTTGGAGGAATGCAAGCCGCACTATACTCAGGGATTAGCTGTGTATCAAGCAAAATATAGAGGGAGCTGGGCCAGCTGGGGCTGCCGAGCTACACACATTCATTTGTTAGGTGCTCCTTTCCTCTCCCATTTCATAAGCAAAGAGTGTGTGTATGTGAACCCTAGAAAATCTCCTTCAATAATAACTGTGCACAGAAAGTCTGCTTTGCCTCAAATGTAGTCTATTCTGTCTTCCAAAGCACTTGAGGTCAAGCTTTTATGAAGACATAATGTCTTCCCTTATTTTTGCCACCAGCATAAACTGAGCTTCATAGACTGAACCGGTACATTATAACCGATTCACTTTCACTTCAGGCCATTTACATGGCTATTATTGCTTATTTCCTCTGCTAGCCGGCGTCCTAGAGGTTATGCAAATCAGAAATGTGGGATTATCTGTGTCAACAGTGGCTGTTTTATTGGAAAGCCTGTCTTTGAAAAGGTGTTTTATGTACAGATTGCATGTGAAGTCTTGGGCAGTTCAGAGAGCAGTGCTGGATTCCTGCCCTGTATTAAAACTCTGGGGTCACACTTGTGGCCTCGCTAGTGCCACCGACTTCAGTGGAACTGTGCCAACTTGGACAGAACTGAATCTGGATCTTCTACAAGAAGAAAAATATGTGAGGATAAACACTTTTTCATTAAGCAAAGTTAACGAGGGTTAGGAGTGAGTGTAATTTAATTCCCAAGACTCAGGCGAATACACAGATCTTACCATGGAACGCTGCCTAGTATCTCATCCTGGAGCTCTAAGTAACCTTCTCTTTCTTGTCCATAAAGAAGGCTATAGTCTATTCTTGTAGTCTATATTCAGAGACTTTCTTTAGGTCGACGTTTTCCTTCCAGGACTTTAACACGAAAGGTTCAGTTAATATCTTTTATCAAATGAAGATGCAACTAGACAGGCTTGATGCTCAGAAAAACAGGTAAATGTTCCAGGTTAGGAGAAAGAAGGCTTTGCTATCACCTGTGTTTTCCTCTTCTTTTCCCAAAATAATACGTGTTACATTTTAAACTCTAAAGAAGCCAGAAAGAAACCCTTCACCCCAGAGCTGCTCAGGGAGTCTGGGTAGTTAAAGAGCTATCTACCTGGGTTATGGTTTCCTTCATGTGGGCTATCTGGGAACACAAAGCCTCCATCTCCTCACAGGTATTGTGAAAGCACTGAGAGATCCAGGTTGGGGGGCTCCCGCAAGGGGATTTTTTGTGGTCGGTTTAGAAGGGGGTGTCAGGGGCATTTTCCATCTACCCTGCACCCCAATAAAAGAGACTTCTTGGGGGTGAGCCATTCACTTTATTTTCCTTGTGCCTTTTCTTCTTCTCTGGGAGTCACCCGGGGAGCATCGTCTTTTCCCCCTTCTCCCCACCTCCGGCTTGGGGGGCAGGTGCCAGACAGGAACACTGCACCTACGGCGGTGATGGTGAAGACCGAACTGAGCCAAGCTGTGTCGAGCCAAGGTGTGCAGCCCATTGCTGAGCTGATGGAAAGCCCTTCCCCACCTCACACCATGAGGTGGGTGGTGCAGCAAGAAAACTATTGATGTTGAGTCCAGTCCTCCCTGCATCAAGCAAACTCAAGCTATTACAAGCCCAGAGACATGGGACGGTGAGATAACTTTAAAGAGGGAGAGCCCAAAGCCCAGAGGAGGAGGAGGAAGGTCCCTGATGGACATGGCCATGCAGCCACTGCCATTGTGTGCTCACCAGGTGGCCGGCCATGTGGTCATCGTCACCTGGAGTGATTGAACAGCAACAGAAGAAACTGTCATTTTTCCACTGTTAAATATTCAGGATGTTTAGAGTAAGTGGGAGAATAGAGCTGAAAGGACCTGTAGCTCTTAAATCTTTGGTAGATTGCTTGGAAAAACTGGGGGGGATGAGATGGCAAGGGGTGTCCCTTTACCTTCTGCTGCTGAGTGTGTGCGTGCGTATCCCCTGCCCCAGGGACCCCGGCTGGAAACAAAGACTGCTCAATAATTCTTTGCTCATTTTTCTCGGAAAGGTATGCAATGGCATTGTGATGGAGGTTTCTGGCTTGTGTGGTTTGACTTGCTTGGACTTTTCTCCTTTCTGTACATAGTTACAGATTTAACAAACCTCTTCTTTTTTTTCTAATTTGCTCCATTGCCTAGCAAAGTCTATCCGACACCCCACCTCGAGACACCTGGCTGCCTTTCTTTCTGTTTCTGTTTGTTTTTAACCTGTGACAGTAAACCACTATACTTGGTTTCTTGGCCCAGGAGGAGTGCTTGGCAGAAGACTTCAGCCTCATGACCTTTTTTGATTGCTACCCAGCCAGTTAGTGGTCCCTCTGCTGAACTCACCAACAAAAGTGACACCTGTGATGGTGGTTTTTGTGGTCAGGACACCTGTCTGATAGAAACTGGGTCAAGACCCAATGACTCAGTTCTCAAAAGCTGTCAAGCAGCTCTCAGATGATGGAAGCTTTTACCATCTCTCAGACTTGCTTGTGTGCTGATGACTTGGAGATATATGGTGTGAGTAGTCAAAAGAAAGACTAAATTTATTCACTTATTTAGCAGAATATGACTTGAAGGTTACTTTCGAAGTCTTGGCGGCTGATTTAAGACTTCTGAACACTTGGTATTTACCACTACGTTACATGAAAGCTGGATGGGGCAGTCCTGTTTCCAGATGATTACATACCGGTGAGCTCTGTTTCAAGTCAGAATCGTAGGTTTCCAGGCTCACATTAATTTTTGCAGGAGAGGCAAAAAGGATTTTGTGCTTGCAGATTTTGTAAACTCTACAGGCTCACATGGAGCCAATTCTCCAGCCCTCCGATGTACAAAGAAAACTTTGTGCAACAAAATCCATGAGTTAGAGAGAAAAGCCTGTAGGTCCCAAAGAGCTGTAAAACCACTGATTTAAACCTGTCCCCACACTGGAAACTGAACATGAACATGAAGAAGATACATTTATAGTGAAAATGTCCTGTTGGATTATTTCACAACTGTAAAGTCTCCTGGGAACTTATTTTTGATTAAGGATTGGTCAAGAATGCTTCTATTTCACAATCGCTTTGTACCATGGAAATTAATAGGGTTTACCTGGGTCTATATCATCAGCCTTAAATAAATGCTGCAGCCTTCATCTTCTCTTTGATGGTCGCAGATCCCGAAGCACACTTTTTCTCTCCCCACAGAGAAAAAGCCTTTTCATTCATGCCTCTACACAATGATGTTGTTCTTCAGATGGACTATAACTCATTCATATGAGCCACGATTTGGTTGCTGACTCTATAAACGTTGGCTGTCCCATGATGTAAATTTTTTCTTCTCCCTGTGCTGTACGCAGACACATTGGCTTCTTATTTATAGTCCATGTTGCTACCTCTGTGGCCAACCCTGAACTCCTATTTTCTATGAAACTTTGGGAGCCAGCCACAAAAATCTTCAAATACACTGGCTTGGTTCTCATCCTACAGTTCCAGCTTTTGGATGTTATTGATTGTGGTTGATGCTAACAGTGCATCTTCCCAGCTGAGACTGAACATTTGAATCCAAAAATTGCTGAGCACTCCCTGTGTGATCTCAGTGCATTTGGATGTCCTCAGTTGAGTTCATGGCTTCTCACTTATACCAGTGTAAGGCTCAGGATTTGCCAGGGAGAACTGAGGGCAGTTCAAAAGCGAAAAGAAAGTCCAAGCACATCACAGAACTCAGTTACCAAATGCAAAGCCTGGCAAATACAGCCAGAAGAACACATATAGCAAATAGTAACTGAAACTCCGTCCAAACATTTTCTTCCAAGCCTTCAATGATGCAGTCAATCATTTTCGTTCATTAATAGTAATGACTGCTGGTAGGAATAGGAGCAAACTCTGGATTACATGACCATCATCATAGGCAGAGAGGAATAAAAGTCGATCACTGTCTTGATGACATCCAAACAAGCAAGTGACCTTTGAAATGGGTATCCACTAGAATAAGGTAAAAAAGAGGTGGCAATGAACTTAATTTTCATGTCTCTGCAGCTTCCAACAGCTGCAGAAGCCGAGAGGTCAAAACGACACTCCCAGTAAAGATTACCTCCCACTAGTGGCTGGTTCAAGGACTGTGTGAAAGAACATCCATAAAATAAATGCATCCAGTGTAGTCTTGTACACACAAGAAGATCAGATTAATTCAGAGTGAGTTTCAAGAATTATCCCATCTACTGGGTCCTCAGACACCAAAATGCAGCCCAACCTTAGGTGCCAGCTAAACTCATCTCTACCTGCCTCTTGGCTTTACTGCTTGCGTGGAGGCATTCATTTGATATTTAAATCGACAGCTCAATTATCTTTTCAAATTTAGTGATATGACAAGCAGGGGCTTTATCCCATTACAATATTTCGAAGTGACAACATTGTTTTATCTCTCCTTGACAGTATTATTGACCTGTAATCAGCAGACGAATGGGAAAAACAGAGGTCATCTAAAAAGTAAAAAGCCAGTTAGAAAACTGTTTGGCCAATTATGTCAGTCATCTTGACTTAATCTTGTAGCAGAACAAGGAAAGGTTTGTTGCTATGAACCTTGGCCCAACAAACCCTACATGGAAATCTTTCCACTCGTTTGAAGGGGGGTGTCTCCTACATGTGACTTCTTGCAGAGAGGTCAGTAAGCCCCAGGGGTTGATGGAGGATGAAAAATAGTGAGGGGTCAAGGTTTGTAAAGCAAATCAATTTGCTTAAAGAGGAGATTCTTCTTGGAATCAAGAACCCTGTGGCTATGTTATAGGTCAATTTTCACAAGGTTACAGCTGCTACCGAGCATCTGGGCTTGACAGATTTTTTGGCTGTGAAATCTCTTAATCATGTTGGTCAATGTTTTTCTTTGAAAACACACTTGCTTCAAGAATACTCAGCATTTCTTTAATAAAACATAAATGGTTATCACACATGTTTCATTTATAAAGCTGTCTCTGACACAGGAACATACAAGCCATCTGTGTGCTGCTTAATCATTTCAGCAACATTTGTTTTTCAGTGGGTCTTCTCAGATGAGCTTTTAAGCTTCATGAGGAGTAAAACAAGCTGTAAATCAGAGAACAAAAATATGCTTAATATCAATACAGCAAAGTTTTCTGCCAACAATTTAAAGTGGCCTTAAATGAAGAATTTCAAGATACTAGGTCTTTGCATGTGGTATCAAAACCTTAGTAGAATGGACTTCCCTGCTATCTGTCATTAAACGCAAGCTTTCACTGAGCTGGACAGACCCCATGCTACAGATGAGATAAACAATTGCTTTGACTTCCCTTAGCTTGGCCAAGGCTTTTGGGTAATTCACCCATCTGCACACAGAGTTGGACAATCCCTCTATTTGGTAGCTGGATGAGGTCAGTCATGGACTCATCTGCTCTACAGAACTGGAAGTAACTCATACAACAGTCATCAAAAGGTCATGGAGGAATTTTGTTACTGAAAGGGTTGTCAGGGACTGGAACAGCCTGCCCAGGGAGATGGTTGGGTCACTGTCCCTGGAGGTGATTAGGAGAAGAGTAGATGTTGCGTTGAAGGACGTGGTTTAGTGGATATGATAGAGCTAGGAAAAGGATGGACTTAACGATCTTGAAGGTCTCTTCCAGCCAAAACTGTTCTATGAGTCTATAATTCTAAGGTCACATGGATGTCTATTTTAATATCCACGGAACGTCACCAGTGGAAAGTCTAGCTGAGTGCTTAAGGCTGCTGCTCCTGCAGGGTGCAAGCAAAGTTGCTGCAGGTCTCTGTTGGATGGGATGTGCCAGGCACAGGCACATTAACGATTGCTATTTTGCGTACTACTGAGTATAAAAAGTATACAAAGTCATTGAAAAAACAGAGTGTGCCTCAAAAAGACAGTCACAGAATTAAAGGCAACAGGGAACAGAGCACGAGCCAAACTGCCAGAATTTTGAGACATCTTTGAAGTTTGCAATTAGCTTTGACATAGAAAATACTTAATTCTTCGGAAAAAATGATCACTCTCTACAGAGATTTGGAAACATCTCTGTAATTTGGAAGCTGAAGCTTTTCTTTATGTTGAATATAGTGGCAAGGAATTCATACTACCAGTTAATATTTGTTGGAAAACTGTAATGCACAAAATAAACCTGATGTCATAACAAGAGACACATTTTCAGAGTAATTCCTCCATAAAGAAGCATCGTATCAAGCATGTATTTGGTAATTTTTTACCCTATTTTTTTTTATAGAATTCCTTTTTGGAATAGCAATACTGAACACACAGTCATCTAAACACTTCATTTAGACATGCAGCTAACGTGTGTTTAAATATGGCTGCTTTCAATAGCTTATCAAACTTAATTATATACCTTATAAAAATTATAATAACACCTGTTTGGAGTGCACCACGGTTATGGAGAGACACTGAGCTGAAATCCTTTGGTCATCTCTGTCCTGAGTAAATAATCCAGGCGAGCCCTCAGTTTGATGGACAGCCAGAGCATGGGGCACATCCAAAGGGCATCTGGGACACTCATGTCATGACATTTTGTGTGTGTGTGTGTGTGTCTGAGCAATTCAGGTTTGGCAGAGTTAAATAATGAACTGTTTGAATGTGGGGCGAGAGTTTGCAGTCAAAATAAAGATGCATTTGAGTCTCAAATTCTGCCTCAGAAGAAACTGCTCAGTGTTACCCAGGATGACGCTAAACCTCTAATTTCCCATTTCAGTGACCTTAGGTTACTCAAAACCGGTCACCCTCAACAGCAGTGTTGTTTACCCTGCCAGTACTTGAGAAAGAGCAATCTGAGTTTCGTCTTCGTAGCATTGCCTGCACCAAAGCAATTTGGGCAGTCTAATGCATTTCCTGACTCTACCTGTGAGAGAAGCGATGCTGAGCTTCAGACAAGGCTTCTTGTCCATCGGTCTGGCCCGTCTAAAGAAATCGGTCTTATAAAAGTCATACAGCAAATGTACAGGGTTTTCCTCGCAGAAAGGGCTTAAAAGGATTTGTTCAGATGAAATAAGGCCTGTACAATAAAAAAGCTTTTCAGACAGGTTGTTTGCTTTCTCTCAAGGCTACTTTATTATTGCCAAGAAACCATGGGTCTAGAACCATGCCTTGTAAGTAGCTAAATTAGGAAAAGAATAACTTGGGAATAGGTGACCAAGTCCAATCTAACTCATGCCCTCTAGAAACCTGGGTTCAGATCAAAGGTAGCAAGCAGAAATGTTTTGCTTTTCTATTACATAATACTCAACCAACATGTAATCTGGCATAATTAACAGATTAGGATCAACCAAGACCTAAGCTTCAGGTAGACATAAAGACTGTAAGAAAATTGCAAGGTGTAGGAGGTTCAGAAAAAAAACTGAGCTGGATCTTCTAGTCCTTTAAATTTTACTTGCTGTTGGATATTAAGATAGTGGAGCAATCAGACATTGGGTGCAGAACTACAGTTTAACTATTTGAGGTGATATATGGCAATTCTTCCTTGGTCTCCCATAGATTTATTGGTGGGTTTTTAAATAGTTTTTGTTGCATTGACAAATCTGATTTTTCCCTCATGAAAAAGTAGGTCGGTCCTCCAGGAAAAACATTAGCAACAGCTGAAAAAGGAATAGGCAAGCCCAAATGGATGTTAAACAAAAGCAGCCAATGAATACATTGCTGTGAGGCATTTCCTGCTACGTGACATTAGGCAATAGGGATCAGGACTTGTAGAAGTAGAAAAAAACCAAAACAGAACCCAATCCAAAAGGTAAATAAAAGAGCAGAAAGAAACACCACATTGTGTTTTATCACACAGTGGGAAAACTGGGGAAACTGAGCAGCATGAGTGAGTTTATAAACAGCTGTCAGAGGTGTTCCCAGCTCATTGCACTCTTCTATCAGAAAGGAATTGCTGTGCTCGGTGCAATGCTGCAATCAATATACTTTTAACAAGGATGAGCCTGTGGGATGCCTTTTATATGAGAAATTTCCATGTCTGCTCCAGCAGCAAGCTCCCTTTTGCATGGTTGGAGGGTCTAAGAAGGAACCGTGGGCATTAAGTTTACTGCAGATGAGGTGACATCATGTGGGAAAGGCAGTAGCATGAGCTTAGTGTGCACTCAGCCACGCATGAAAGAATGGACTGGGGTGGAGGAGAAATACCATCTCCTCACACAACAACAGCTGTCATTTCAGTTCAGGCAGCTGACATGTCCAAGAGACAGGATGCCACTCAGAGGGACTTGGGCAAGCTCAAGAAGTGGGTCTGTATGGTCATCATGGTGTTCAACAAGGCCAAGTGCAAGGTCCTGCCTCAGTGTTGGGGCAATCCTTGGTATCATTACAGGCTGAGTGATGATGTGACTGACTGAGAGCAGCCCTGTGGAGAAGAACCTGGACTTGCAGACCAGAAAGCCAACAATGTCCTGGGCTGCCTCAAAAGAAGTGCAGTCATCAGTTTGTGGGAGGGGTCCTGCCCTTCTACCCTGCTCTGGTGATACCTCACCTGGAGTGCTGTGTCCTGCTCTGGGATCCTCAGCACAAGTGTACAGTGTCCACAGGAGGACAACAGAAATTATCAGAGGGATGTCACACCTCTGCTGTGAGGACATAATTGGGGTTGTTCAGCCTGGAGAAGACAGAGCTCCAGGAAGACCTTATTGTAGCCTTTTGGTACTTAAAGGGGCTTACAAAAAAGATGGGGACTGTCCTTTTCACGTGACCTGTCATGACAAAACAAGGGGTGATGGTTTTAAACTACAAGAGGGGAGACTTAGATGACATGTAAGGAAGAATTTTTTACTATGAGAGTGGTGAAACACTGGAACAGGTTGCCCAGAGGTGTGATAGAAGCCCCATCCCTGGAAACGTTCAAGATCAGGCTGGATGTGTCTCTGTGAACCCTGATCTAGCTGAAGATGTCCCCTGCTCATTGCAGGAGGTGTTAGAATGGATGACCTTTGAAGGACCCTTTCAATCCAATGCATTAATTCATTTTATGGTTCTGCCACTCACTTATGTGAATTTATGGATCTTGGCTGTGTTTCATCCTGGGGCTTCAACCCTTAGGGAGTCCTGCACTGATCACTGACGAGGAAATTGTCTCTGATCAGAATTTCAGCCAGTATCAGCCCAATGCCAATATTTCTCACGAAGAGCAAAGTGTACATCGATTCTGATGTCAAATCATGCAACATATTGTGTTGGATTGTCCTGGACACCTAACTAACCTTGGCTTGTGAGTGTGTGTAGAGGAGAGGAGTAATTGGAAATGTGCTTAGAAAGTAAGGTTAGCAGTAGGTCAAAAGAATACAACACAGTATCTGAAAGATTTGATCCTTGAAATGTAGAGCAGTCAACTTTCAAGTGCTACAGTGAGCAGGCACGGAGAATCCTGCCCTGGTCTACTTCCCCTTGGCCCTCTTCTAAAAGAGGCTGTTTCAGAGGGAGCTGTTTTTAAGACAATCTACTGTTTCCATGACTGCAAGAATATGACAATCATGCCATGTGTCTTTTGGCTTTGGAAAATATCCCCAGACGCTGAACAGGCAATCAACTAGCGTTGTTATACTTTGGAGAAGGCTTGTTTTTCCTTCGTGAAGAGAGTCGTGACCTGTCATTAGTTTCTTCCACTGAAACACATCACATTGCTGACAGTAAAATGATGTTTTCATTCTAAGAATTCTATGGGGAAAAAAGAGACCAGATATTTTCTCAAGGAGACAACTGAACAAGACCGTGATGGCTATAACAAGTGGCTGGAACATATCAGAAAAACAGCTGCTTTGTTTACTCCAAAGCAAAAAGTCAAGGAAAGGAAATGTCAGTTGCTTGTTTTAGACACAGTTTGTATGGAGCCATATATTGAAGAGTTTTCCTTCGGTCAGCAAATGAAATCTTTGGGAACCCCAGAACATCAGGGATTGGAAGGGACGTCAAAAGACCATCTAGTCCAATCCCCCTGCCAGAGCAGCATCACCACCTTTCCTGGGATGGAGGTGAGGCTGACCGGTCTGTAGTTACTCGGGTCCTCCTTCTTAGCCCTTTTGAAGATTGGAGTGACATTTGCCATCCTCCAGTCCCTAGGCACTTGATGTGTATGGTTGATGAAGAAAATTATTCTTACATTCCTAATGAAGCATGTGGTATATTCACATAAAAGATCCACATGAAGTCTGTAAAGATGATAAAAATCAACAATCCAGAGTTCTATTGAAAAAATAGCATCCACCACACAAACCAAAACATAACATCACACCCCAACCAAGCAAAGCCCAAAAATTAGCTCCTGAAGCACGAAAATCCAGTTGATACCAGTTAAGTCCCATTGATACTAGCTTATAGGAAGAGGAAAATGCTTCCTTTGAGCTGGGAAAATCTGAGAGAGGAACTCTGTTTTATTTGGAGAAGCTGCAAACTAGCTATGCAATGCTGGTTGTGAATACATAAACCAAACCTTTATAGCCTGCTTCTGGAGTATTTAAGAGACATATTCAGAAAGGTACTTGGACCAAGAACCAAGAAGGTGCCAGAAAATTTCCAAGGGGGCCAGACTGAGTTAACTCAGTGAATGTACTCTGTGCTACAGTGATTTGTGTTAGCTGAAGTTCTGGCTCACTCTCTCTAGTGTGTTAGCAGATGGGTTATGCATCAGCAAAGTATTCAGTAAAAAGTATTCTAATTCTTCAGGTAAACTATCTGTGCAGCTTTCGGTTTTTGAGTTTGTGTACAACTCGAGCTGTGCATATGCATTTTTTTTCAATATATAGAACAAAAAATTTTTAATTCAATAATTCTTATTGAATTCAAATATAAAGAAAAGACAGCTAAGGAAAAAATTATCTGAAATTAAGCATTTGCTCTTGTTTTAAAAGCACTGTTAACCTTAGAAATGCATACAGGTTGGTTTCAACACGAAAGGTTGCTATAAAAGGACATTTAATTTTCACTTGCCACATGTCAAAAGTGAACATCTGAGAAGTTGTTGATTGCTGTCAGGGTTTCCTGGTGCTGTGGTAAGTCAGGAAAGTTTAACACACATTTCTAGGTTGTTTCAGTTACCTCGGTTTTTTTGCTTGACGTTTTTCACCTGCTCCCTGTGCTGCTGGATGCAGTTTTTTCTCAGCAGACAGTGCCCACGTATAAACTGCCAGCAGTGCATAAATAGTCCGTACGATTAAATGCCAGCCTTTGCCTGTAAAAGAGCCAAACTCACAGCGGTTTGTTTTGCACAGAACCAGAGCTTCCGAGACAACTGAAAAATGAAATCACGCCAACAACTGTCTCTCCTGCATTCTGTAAGATACACCTGCAGTGCCCCAACGGCTTTCAAGAAGGTGTGGGTGCTTACAGAGTTGGAGACCCAAACCAACATCGTACCTAGAGGTTTAGATTTGAGAACTGGATCTCAACACTAGATGTGGCCACTCAGCAGCATAGTTCTTTGGAAACGGCTTTCCAAGTTTGAATAGCGCGATGTTTTGCCCAAACACCACGGGCAAAGGCTCTGGCCAGCCTGGTCTAGGGTGGGGTGTCCCTGCCCATGGTGGGGGGTGTTGGAACTGGATGATCAGGTGGTCCCTTCCAACCCAG